>JAJJWW010002813.1:0-35879 GCA_023531295.1 Papaver armeniacum
CCGCTCAATACCCAAACTTCCTACATCCTTACACCCATCGACCCAGCCCCATTTCCCAATTCATCTTCTCTTTCTTTCTTCTCCCTCACCCCGAGCACGGAGCGAGCTCTGCAAAGCCCACTCCACCACCATCTTCTTTCTGTCGAGCCACCTCGCCACCGTCTCTCCATCTCTTGTCGGCCACCAAACACGCACTGTGACCACCTTCCCTCCTCTCTAGTGTTAGTTACCTCTCTCTTAGCTTCTCTCATAACCTAGAGGCTAATTTAGAGATAACTAAAACTAGGGTTCCGACCAACAACCACGCATGGAGTTGCGGAGCGAATTGACAAAGGGGAAGGCGAATCGGAGTATGGGTTCGAATTATTACTGCAATTAATTTCTATTTTATAATGAATTAGGGTTTGGTATTTTGAAGGGGGTGTGCATGTATAAATAGAAGAGGGATAAGACGATTTGAGGTATGCATGGGCTAGCCGGAGCGTCAATTAGCTTTACTTGTGTTTAATTTGTTCTTGTTATGTTCTAATTACATTTCCGGGGTGTTTGAGGAAACCCACGATGTTTATGTGAAGCATGTTTGTGTGGGTATGATATTGTTGTGTTATAACATGAGTAAGAGTAGTAGTTAGCCATTGAACCAAAGCTGTGATGAGTGAGTACTGTAAGAAGACCACTCATACTAGGGAGTGAGTAGCAAAATTAGTTAATGAACTTCTAGCCAAGACCTTCAAATGAAGGCACAAAATCATAGTTAGACTTACATTTGCACGAGCATGAGGTCGGGTGGTGGAATCAACCACCCATGTGCATTACGGTTTATTTCTTTGCATTAGTTCACTTTCACAACACTACAACTCAGTCGCTTCGACACACTAAAACACCCCTGTTGTTACAATATCACTAAGAATTCGATTAAGCATAGCCCTTGATCATACATAGCACCACAAGTCCTTGTGGGATCGACTCGTACTTGCAGCGTCTCAGATAGACGCCGTGCACTAGTATAACATGTAGGCTTAAATCTCAAAGCACTTTCTCGAGCCTACCAAGTTTTGAAGCGTAGATTGCCCAGGGGACAGCGCGTGCCTGTGTTCATTGGCTCGCTTGTTGTTTTCTTTACTACCCCTTTGTATATATGCATTTGCGTCTGTTATTGTTGAGCTTTTGGTTTGAATTTTACGAGTTTTTAGTCTCATCTTGCATACATCTCTCTCTTACTTTTGCATATTTTGCTTGTATCATCTATTTTTCCATTTGCTAACATCTTTGTTTCTCGTATTTTTTACTCGGCAAGTTTATTGAATCTCATCACATTTTGCTTTCTGTTAATTTGCACTTTGGCACTTCTTGTGATTTGAAGCGGCCGATTTATAACCGCATTGCTTTGTTCTTACTTTGCTGGTTGGCCTTTGACATCACCACCCCAATTTAGTCAATCCCCCAATCCAAATATTCCAGCCCGAGGAAAAAGCGGTGGGCATGAGTTCGGCCCGGCCTGACCATCTTGGCTACGAGGTTCAGTGACTCCACCTACAATCTTCATTTGGTCTAAAACACCATGTTTGCATGATACGAAATATTGTATATATAGCTTGCTCCACGACTTGCAATCTTGCATGATGCGAGTGAAGATTTTCTGCCTAAAGATTTCACTTTGCAACTAGGATAGATCGCCAACGCTGAATTACCAATTTTAAGTTTTTGAGTCTTTGGTGTAGCTTGCTTTTGCACTGAGACTTTGCATAATTTATGCACCATACGTTTTTGCAGACCTATCATTCTGCAACTTTACTTGTGATATCTCCCGATCTTATGATATTGTGTTATATCTCCTATTTATATTCTTGCATGCTTTTTAGAATTTTGCAATTTGTGTGTCCTTGTTTAATTACCAGTGGGTAAATGCGTTACATAAAGAGCAGACCAGGTGTTTGGGAAACTTTGAGTGAGATCGGTTTGAGGGTTTCTTTGAGTGAAAAATTTAGTAAATTTGAGAGTTTTGTGGGTGTTTTGTGATTGAATTGTGAGGTGGGCAGAGTTGGCTGAACAGCCCTGCCAGATTTGAGCAACTAGGCTCCGGTTGTGGTGAAAATCTAAAATTTTTGCTTGATATCAACTACACTTGTTGACTGGTGGTAGTGAAATTTGAATAGAAAACTTTGACTAATTTGGTGAGTGAAGCTAGTTTCATTATTGAGGTTGAGCCGTAGGAAGAGTTGAGTTGACTCCTGAGATATTTGAATCACCATATCGTGATTTCTCAGGTTGATCGGTTTTCATTTTCAACATAATTTGGTAGTGCGGCTATAGACCCGAGACCCATTCCATGAGGGTGTGCATCGGCCCCATCACAAGTCATTCAATTCTTTGAAATTTTGCACTTGTTCATCTAACTTGGGCTCTTGTAACAACTAGGTTCTACACTACCACTAGGCTTAAACCAAACTCAAGCCCACCTAACTTAGCCTTCTTAGTTGGGTTGTGCAAGTAGAAGCCCCAAAACCAAACCAAAACCCACATAAACCAAACTTTCCCAACAAAACCAAATGAAACCCAATAAACCAAACCAATCCCGACCAAAACCAAACTTAGTCCACTTCAATTTGGGCTTTGAGTTCAATTTGAGTTGATAAATCATGTCGGATTTTGGTCTGCATCAGGGATGGAACCAAATCCATTAGAGAGCTTGCTTACGGGCACGTTTCACAATATGAATCCCCACATACCATAGTGATTTTAGGGAATTTTACGAGCCTTCTCGGAGGCCCCGACCTCACATACCCTAATCATTATGATCACATGTATCATCCACCACGGTGGGAGGTTGAACAATTTTGTACTTCTCAATCGTGGAGGAAAATCTTAGACTCATCGAACAAAATAATGCTAGGAGTGTATTGCATGATAAACCATATAGCATTGATTGTGAATTTCCTTTGTTGAAAACTCTCCTTTTATTGAACAACATAATGAAATTTAGAATTGATTCAAAACCTTGAGCAATATCAAAAGTCAACTGACCAAGGTTTGCGAGTTTTAGAACTCAAATTGAGTCAAACTGTGATGCACTAAATGAGGAAAGGGAGGACTTTCAAATGAAATGTTTATCACCCATAATGAAGTCATAGTATGAAAGTCTTACTCATGTAACTGATATTGCATATGAACCTGTTTTAAATGAGGGACTAGAAATACTATGATTTTTAATAAGGAAATGCATTTTATGATGATGATGATGATGAATATGATATGTTAGAAGAGCATGTGCATTTGAAAATATGATGGAATCTTTTGGTTCGAGAGACGTTAGGCGTCTCTTCGTGAACCCTATGAATGATACTTCTTCTAACATTCATACATGTGATCTTAACTATGAGCTTAGTTTTGTGAAATTCTTCGGTGAATGTGAGCATGCTACACAACTTGTTTGTGACTTAAGAAAGGATGAATCTTCCGTTGACACTAATGTTCTTTTGGATCATAATATTATTTTTGTGTCGATTCCTTGCCCATGTCACAATATGTTGCTTCCTCGATGAATTTGACATGGAAATTGATGAATTATCTGTGAAAATGAACATGATTTACCCACTTCCGATCTTAGGAAAGTGTGTGATGGTGCAAATGATTTTATACATGAAAATAACTTGGATGTACCTAACCTCTCTCTTGAGTCACAAATTGAAACTCCTTCACCCAACCTAGGTATAGTTTGTCACAAAATTGCAAAACCAACTTTTCTAAAAATGCCTAACTTAGGCCTAGAGCTTTGTGCTTCCCAAGTCCTCTTGGACTATTTTGCATCAAAGTATAACACTCTTAAGGAGCCACGAGTTGGAATGTGTATGCACTTTTGTAATTAGCAAAACTCATTTCGAGTTAGACCTTTTGCATGATGTACCTTTAAAATTGCAAGATTTTGTTCTCACAAACACACTGTTCACAAGTTTAGGTTTGGGAAACTCCTTCACATTTGCGGTCTTACTTGCACTCTCATTTTATATTTGTGTAAGAAATTTATTGATGTTTGTATATATTTTCTATTGGGTTGATCCTCAACTCTTTAGATTGTTAGTTTATGGTGAATTTTCATTGTATATATCCAGTAGGACTTGTTAAATTTTCTTTTCTTGAATCGGTTGAGTCTTCATGCGCATATATTATGCTAATCCGATATGATCTCCGTTGAGAATGTTGGATTCTAGCCTTGACTAAAGAAGCTCAACCTTGCTCCCGCCAGACATCAGGTAATCTCTTCCCTTTTCTCTTATCGGCATAGTTCTCTTGGTATGTGATTGTTTAAATTTTTCTATGTCGACACATTGAGGACAATGTTTGATTTAGGTTGGGGGTGCATTTGCATATAGAGTTTTTAGTCTTTTTTTATCTTTATTTTCAAAAAAAAAAAATAAAATAAAATAAAAAATTCCAAACTCTTTTTGCAAATAAAAACCTCCAACTTTTAGAGATTTTAGAGTCACTAGCATGCTTCTAGCTATGTTTACATAGAGAATCGACCGAAATAACGAGAACTTGGAAGTATCGGAGAACGCAATCGGGTTTCTTAGTTGATTAGAGCGTTAAAGTTGGATTTAACCATACCGGAGGGCGAATTAGGTCTTTGTTTAGATATTCGGTAGTAGAATTGTGATCACCCATAGTGGAGACTACCCAATTTACATCAAGTGAGGCACCAACCTTCAATTTTTGCAACTTTCTAGAAAAAGCTTTTAGAGTGTGTGTCACCCATACGTAAATTAGGGTAGGAATGGTGAGCTACCCAACTTCGCACCAATTTCAGCACTACTTTTGATCTCTTGAGTGCTAGTTTTTGTCAATCATGAGGGTGACGTCTAAAGATGAAAACTCCTTCTAAATACCGATTTGCCGTTAGCATCACTCTCTCTCTCTCAATCAACAGAACCCATAGAAACACATCATCGTCAACAAACGGAGCATCATCAGAATATGGAAAGAAAAATTGATATAGTCCAAGGTTTATGTGCAACAAAGAAAAGAAAATAGGATGAGAATTAATAAAATTTATAAAATCAAGACAATACAAGTGTGGAAAAATTGAGTGATAAAGTCCTTTGTCCATGGAGTTAGTTGTTTCATTATTTTTATTTTTATTTTTATTTTCACTTATTGTAATGACAAAAAAAAAAAAAAAAAAAAAAAAAAAATTCAAAAAAATCAAAAAAATTAAAAATCAAAAAATATTGTAGTTTATTTTGCTACCACCATGGTAAAGAAGAATTTAAAAAGAAAAAACCAAACAACAAGGAATTTGAGTAGAAAAGTTAAAAATTGTCAAGTTTTGTGAAGTTTAGAAGTTAAGTCATCAACATTTGAAGGAAGAAAGACCGAAGATTGAAGGCGTTTCTATGGTTCTTATGAGAGTGATATTAATTGCCGATCGGGTGAGAAGTGAGTGAGTACTCCCCACCCCTTGCTAATGGTTGATTTCCTTTCTTAGAGATCATCGGAAAAGATTCTTTTTGTCCACATACTGTGGAGTCTCAGATTTTTATTTCGGAAGGTTATCCTTCTTACCTACAACGTGTGCGGGATTTCTCTCTTTATTCCTGCCTGCACACATGAGAGACTAAAAGCGATCTTTTTGAGTGCAATTATCATAAAACCCTAATGGTGAGGCGAAGTTGAGACTTATGATCACAATCGAATCCGAATTCTTTCATATGGTATGGTTACTTCTCGCTCGGCACTTAAGGATGAGAATGCGTTCTTTGGTAGTTCTAACTTCATGTTACTAGCATGCGAAACTCTATGTCCTCATAGCTTCTTGGATGCTTGAGACTCTTTTACACTACGAAGTTGGAGAAGGTTTTGTGGGTACACCTGCTGGTAAACCCTCACGAGACTACAACTCGTCCACTAGGGACACCTAGGGGTTTAAAGGCTTAGTGCATACGCTAAATGCATTCGAGACCTACGACGGTGGTATAGTTAGGATTTCTTCATTTCTGTTTCACTTGAGGACAAGTAAAATTCAGGTTTGGGGGTATTTGATGAGTGCCAAATAGTGCATATTTATACACCTTTTATTGGCATTTTACTCATCTTTTGCGCTTAGAAATCGGATATTATCCAGTTCTGTGTTTTCTTTGTTTTCAGAATAAATATTTGTATTAATTAATTTTGTGTTTTTAGGTAATAAATAAAGTCGGAGAAAATCTGAGGAGCCAAAGAGCGAAGAGGTGGAGTCAAACATCTATGGAGCGGATAGCCAAAGCCCGCGGCAAATCGGTTGCAACTGACAAGGAAGACTTGGGCTAGAGCTACCCATGACCGGATCGAACCCGTTCATCCCGAGCCGTTCGGATCGCGTCTAGCTACATCCTACGCTCGCTCCGACTTCCTCATCATATCTTGATGCCTCCGCTCAACACCAAATCCCCGCACATCATCGAGCCGTTAAGATCTTCACCCGATGCATCCAACGCTCGTTGATGCCTTCCCATCGACGCCCGCTATGCCCGCTCAATACCCAAACTTCCTACATCCTTACACCCATCGACCAGCCCCATTTCCCAATTCATCTTCTCTTTCTTTCTTCTCCCTCACCCCAAACAGAGAGCGAGCTCTGCAAAACCCACTCCACCACCATCTTCTTTCTGACGAGCCACCTCGCCACCATCTCTCCATCTCTTGTCGGCCACCAAACACGCTGCTGACCACCTTCCCTCCTCTCTAGTGTTAGTTACCTCTCTCTTAGCTTCTCTCATAACCTAGAGGCTAATTTAGAGATAACTAAAACTAGGGTTCGGCCAACAACCACGCATGGAGTTGCGGAGCGAATTGACAAAGGGGAAGGCGAATCGAGTATGGGTTGAATTATTCTGCAATTAATTTCTATTTTATAATGAATTAGGGTTTGGTATTTTGAAGGGGGTGTGCATGTATAAATAGAAGAGGGATAAGGCGATTTGAGGTATGCTGGGCTAGCGAGAGCGTCAATTAGCTTTACTTGTGTTTAATTTGTTCTTGTTATGTTCTAATTACATTTCCGGGGTGTTTGAGGAAACCCACGATGTTTATGTGAAGCATGTTTGTGTGGGGTATGATATTGTTGTGTTATAACATGAGTAAGAGTAGTAGTTAGCCATTGAACCAAAGGCTTTGTGATGAGTGGTGCTGTAAGAAGACCACTCATACTAGGGAGTGAGTAGCAAAATTAGTTAATGAACTTAGCCAAGACCTTCAAATGAAGGCACAAAATCATAGTTAGACTTACATTTGCACGAGCATGAGGTCGGGTGGTGGAATCAACCACCCCGTGCATTACGAGTTTATTTCTTTGCATTAGTTCACTTTCACAACACTACAACTCGGTCGCTTTCGACACACTAAAACACCCTTGTTGTTACAATATCACTAAGAATTCGATTAAGCATAGCCCTTGATCATACATAGCACCACAAGTCCTTGTGGGATCGACTCGTACTTGCCGCGTCTCCGATAGACGCGTGCACTTGCGGTATAACATGTAGGCTTAAATCTAAACCCTTTCTCGGAGCCTACCACCATGTACACCAACAAGGAGTCACGGGAGGAAGTAACTTTGTACCTTACTAGTTTGCTCGTGATCAAGCCAACAACATACGAGAAACAAGACCGAGCTTCTTTTACGGTGCACCATTTCAACTTGTTCGAAAGGAAACTAAAGTTCAAAGTAAATATGAGATCCAATCGATACAAGACAATAGCCTGTGCGACATGGCCCAATTGATACATCATTTGATCTACATACAGCTGTACACTCTAAGAGCCAGAGCTTAGTACCGCTGGATGTGGTTACAGTCTCCTTGGAGCAAAATCAGCATCAACACTTCATCGGGCCTTTAATCCGACACCGCCTTAGTCTAAAACTCTAAATGACTACAATGAGAGAAATTTGTTTAGATGACTGATCACTGCCAAAGAGATTTGTCTAACGACTACTTGCCGTTGAAGAGGGTAACCGAATGAATACTTCTGTCAAGGGATTAGTCTAAACGACTAATTGCTACCATTAGGATCCAAGACTTTCCAAACAAGCGTATAAAGTTAACCAAAAAAAAAAAAAAAAAAAAAAAAAATTCCGTCAAAAAGTTAGTGAACCTGGAGCGAAAGAAAAATATGTCAAGCTAGAACGAAATAGAGAGCTTAAGATGCGCGTAAGGAGCCAAAGACGAGGAAAAAATAGAGAGCTTAAAAGTTGAAGAGAAAGTCGAAAGAAAAACTTTTCTTAAAGGAGTTGGAGCGAAGGGAAAATGTACCAAGAAGAGCCGATAGCGTACTTCTAGACTAAAGAGTGTCGTGCATTCATTATTCGCGAGACACTGTGACTTCCCATACATCAAATGCTAGGTAGGAAAAATAATAAAGAAGACTGAAGGTATACAGTGACAGAAGATTTGCATAAAGGATGTTGTGGAAATCATTTCGGAGGCAAAATCTTGGCGCGTAGACTTATATCAAGGATACTTCTTTTCATACACATAACATGACGCAAGAGAAAAGAATACAAAAAAAAAAAATGCATGGGTTGAGAGACCAAGAAGCGAGTTACCTCCCGTTATGGATATTGTAGGTCCATTTCCCGCCTCACCACGGGGGCGTCTTTGTAATTTGGGAATATCTCTACGATATTGGAAGCGAAAAATCCGGTGTTCGAGAAACTTTTATATGCACTTGGGGCAGCAACATGATCGAGTTCGAGGTTCGTCGATAGCGACATGATCGAGTTCGAGGTTCGTGGATAGCGATATGATCGAGTTCAAGATGAGGATTGCTTAAATCCTTCAATATTTAGCCTTGCATCACTTCACAAGCACCTAAAGCCTCACCTTGCACGTGAGCACATAAGTCTTGCTCTTATCGCAGCATAAAATCTGCGTCTTGCACACAGTATGAAAGACTTGCACCTTGGCAAGCATAAAGTCTCGTCTCGACCACGAGACCAATTCCCGATATTGGTCCAAAGACTCGTACTCAACACAAGCAACATCCGGTCTCCCGAGAAGCAAGCGCTAGCCTTGTTACGTTGCAAGCGAAAACCCTTGCCCCACCAAGTAAGCACACACTACATTCTCCTCAAGACTCGACTAGATATCGAGCATCACAAGTCCACCACATGGCAAAAGTCTCGCCTAGCACGTGAGAAAATTTTATTGCGAGTTATCACGTTGGGGCGTCTTTGTAATGTCTCTACTCACGCTTGGGGGCGATTTACGTCACCAAATAGTCTGACGAGATGAGGAAAAGAAATTTCAGGTATGAGTTTACTTAAGAATAATAAGTTAATATGAGCATATTTTTGCAGGAGAAATCATGTCGGGTGTGCACTACGTAGTGTCGGGATACATTTGTACGTGCTATGTACCTACCGCCGTCACATGAAGCCTTACTTTTCTTAACTCCTCAACAAGTTGAACAGATTAAGAGGGGCGATGTTTGTACCCTATTTAAATAGAGTACGTGCGTACTGCACAAGCTGTTTAATAACGGCAGACTGTGGGTTATCAAGGTGACCCACGGGGCTCATCAGAGCTGGATCCGGACTGAGTCCGGAGGTTTATTAAAACCAGACCGTGGGTTATCAAGGTGACCCACGGGGCTCATCAGAGCTGGATCCGGATGAGTCAGGAGGTTTATTAAAACCAGACCGTGGGTTATCAAGGTGACCCACTGGGCTCACTCATCGAGCCGGATCCGGACTCGAGTTCGGAGGTTTATTAAAACCATACCGTGGGTTATCAAGGTGACCCACGGGGCTCATCAGTTGGAACCAGGCTCGGGTTTATAAAACCCGCATGGCTAAATAAGGAAGCCCGGATGATTTGGAAGTCATTTGGTGATAGTCATAAATCTTGGAAAATAGACAAGGATCTTCCGAGATAATTGTAAATCTTGTGAAGATGATATGGATCTTCCAGATATATTCAAATCTTGGAAGATAAACAAGGATCTTTCAAGATAAACTCAAATCATGTGAAGATATACAAAGATCTCTCAAGATAGACATGAATCTTCAAGGATATGTACAAATCCATGTGGTTATTTTGGATGACTACAAATCTAGGTTATTATGGAACCAGATTAGGGTTTATGCCTATAAATAGAGGCCAAAATCCAACTCAAATGGTACACAAACTCTATTCCTTTCTCCACAACTTACTTGCATAGAACTCTTGTTGACTTTAGCATCGGAGTGTCTTTGCGGTACCCCCACTTTCCATCAATAATTCTTGGAGAATCAAATCAACGACGGTGGTCCAATCATCATACACACATCTCGAGGAGTGTTGGGGTAATTAATTTTGCACCAACATCGTGTACTTTTCTATTAACCCAATCCCTTAGAGTAGGTTTCAATAACATGTAATCACTCAAACAATCCAATTTTTGAAATCAAAGTTTTTTGGGTTTATGAGAATCGGTCTACGTCAATGCACTTGTAAACCGATTTCATTTAGAAACGGTTGTTGTTTATGCCCACAAAGACCGATTGTCTGGATGGGCATTCGGTTGGAGGAAATTGAACCGAGAATCGGTTTACGTTAATGCCCACATAGCCCGATTCCGGTATGGAAGAGATAATTATTTTTCTGTGTTTTTTCTTTTGTTAGAATCGGATTACATGAGCATTTTTATAAACCGATTCCTGTTGTGCAATGTCAGGAATCGGTTTTTATATATGCATCGTGTAAACCGATTCTGGTTAACCCATTTTTTTTTTCCAGTTAAAACTCGATCATAAAATAAGTATGAAATCATACTCGATTTCATTTCGATTACAAATGAAAATGAAAATAATTATATATGATTTTACCAAATTTGAAAACGAGTATAACTTTAACCGAATTGAAAACGAGTATAACTTTATACTCGAATTGAAAATGAGTATAACTTCTTAAACGATCCGAGATTGAGTATGAAGTCATACTCATTCTTAACTTCCGGGTATAGAATGAATTTTAATTTTATTTGATGTTTAACAACACAAAATTCATGAGATAAAAAAGAAAAAATTTACCCACAATCGGTTTATGTTCATGCCCATATAAACCGAGATTTTGGATAATCGGTTGATTTTCATGTCCATATAAACCGATTCTGGGCAGAAGCAAGTTTTAAAAAGATCTCTGCATGTTTTTGAGGTTTGATCGGTTGATACCAATGCCAAAGCATAAACCGATTCTCGAGTTGGTGTTCTTCAAAAAATTCAAATTTTTAAATTTTTCATGTTAGATGATTCATTAACACAAGTTAATTTCACATCTAACACGATATTTTACCACTAATCACCTGAATCAACACTAATTAATTAGGGGTAAATTAGCCATTAAAAAAAATAGTTGGTTAAGGGGTTTTCCATTTTACTTCAAAATGTCATTTTTTTGTCACGTAGTGATAGGCCCAAATTAATCCTTATAGGTTCCAATTTAGCCAGGTTCTTTTTTGTGGGGGATTTCTGTAATTATTTTCTCATCTTGTCACCTTTTTGAACATTTAGGGTATGTTTGGCAGCTGAGATATGAAATACGTTGTCCAGGTCAGGGTATTCCTTGGTTTATCCAAGATTATCATGGCAATGGTTATTTTAAATGGTGTTTGATTTCCATTGTGGGTTAACGCAGTATGTTGTTTGTCAAAAAATAAATAAATAAATAAATAAAAATATAACCATATAATTTTGTGGTTTTGAGCATAAGAAAAATTAAAATAAAAAAAAATTAGTTATCAAACTTAGGAAAAGTAACCGTCAAACCCAGAAAAGGATTAAGGAATTCCAGGTTTTATATGGAATCCCAAAACCCCACCTTTTTAACATCCTAAAATTTAGGTAGGATGCACTATTCTTATCTTGACATGGAATAAGCACCCACACAAACACAATATACGGTTATTTAAGAGATAACCCAACCAAGGTTAGAATATAAAGGCTCCAAAACACGACCTTAGAATAATGATATCTATATTTCAAGACAAATACATCATGCGTTTGTTCCACCCAATTACTCGGAGATAAACTAGCCTGTTTATCTGGTTTATAGCCTAGTCAATTTGCGGACTAGTTCCAAATGAAGATTTCCTCCCCAGTATCCAACCTTAAGCTCCTCTGATCAATCTAAGCCTCCAGGTAAGTCCCTTTTACATTATTAATGGGAATCAAACAAGATTTTGGCATGATTGGTGGTTTCACAAAGCTAGTTTTAAGAGTAAATATCCAAGACTTTTTAGGATCAGCTTGCATAAACATTGCACGGCAGCAGAAGTAATGGGGAATTCTTGGTCTTTATCTTTTAGCAGGGTCCTCAATCCGGCGGAGAGAATCGATTTGTTGGAATTAAGGGATGATCTAACTTCCACGGTGTTACATGTGGGGGAGGATGATTACTTGAATGGAGATTTCTCTGCAAAAAAGCTCTTCGAGATGTTGAATAGAGAAGGCGCTGAATGGGAGTATGCAACTTTGTTGGAGAATAAACACATTTCTCCAAAGGTCAATTTTCTATTTTGAACAGGTCTTCACAATTTAATTCCTACAAGAGTTATGTTGGAACATAGAGGAGTGCAAATACCGAACAATTTTTGTGTGTTCTATAACAGGGAGCCGGAAACCCAAAACCATCTTTTTATTCATTGTTCAGGTATTGAGGTATTTGGAGTTATTTTATCAATTTATGCAAGGTTTTCTGGATGATGTTATTATCCCTTGCATCTCTTTTGCAAATCTGGGAAACTTTAAGGTTTAACTGAATCATGAAGGAGGTGTGGAAGCTTATTCCTTTTGTTGTGGTGTGGGTGTTTTGGCTAGAGCGTAATGATATAATGCATGGGAAAAGGCCTAAATATGAAGACGAGCTGAAGATGATCATTAAACAGAATCTGCACTTATGGTCTACTAGGATAAAGACTTTTGGTTCATACTTGTAGCGCCCCCTAAGCTAGCAGCTGACTAATCCAAGAGATTAACTAAATAAAGAGGCACTAAGAATCTAAATCATTTACTTAAACATTCAATTTAGAAATCTGCTACAAAAACTTAACCCAAAACTCACCCCGCTCGAAAATATATATATATATAAATACTCCTCTCAAGTGATACATATACAATAGTCATCTGGTTTGCGAACACAATATACAACGTAATAAACATAATGGAGGACTCAACGCCACAAAGCCCCGCCGCGCAACTCGTTCCGTCTCTCGAAACCGAAAGTGGGAAAGGGTGAGCACATCATCCCTAAAAGGGGTGCCCAGGTAGGAATAACAACTAGCTTTCAAGTAAACATTAATATTATTCGAAGACAATGCAGGTTTTATCGAAAGTCGGTAATACAAGGAAAGACAATAAAACATATTGTAGAAACTTCTTCAGAGACATTCATAAATAATAGTAAACATCCATGTATGAGATGTGTGTTGCCGCACATAAGGAAGAGTAATATTGATGCCAATTCCTCACCGATTAGGTAATATTGCGGTGTATCGCCCTAGCCATAGAATGAGATATAAAGGAAGAATAATTTTGGCCATGTAATATTGCGGTGTATCGCCCTAGCCATAGAATACTGGATATTGTGTCGGCACACATCTCATACCACACAGAGCATACAAAGATATGCATGAATTTCACAACACCAAGATTGATTTGTAACACAATAATGAATACAAGAAAGTTCGTTATCGATTCCCACCTCTTTTGACGCCACAAGCCTCGCCACCTCGAGATCCGTAGTTTACATGATCATCCTTTGAAACGATCGTTGTTAATACAGAGTAACTGTTAATCACACAAACACTCTAAGAGATTAGCTAAAAGGCTCATACAAGGCTCATAACACATTCTTATACAATTGTCTGGTTATAAGGAAAATGAACTATCTAATGGTTCTAAGCTCATTATGGATCTACACCTTTCATTATCTATCTTTAGCACATCTAAAGGTTTACTAATTCAACTAGTTTCTCACCCGTGCGATGCACGGGTCTATTTCTTATTTATGGAATATTGGGCACTTGCTATAAATTATAATATTTATAAATAAAGGTAACAAATTGGTAAATATAAAATAAAAAATGTTTTCGTTGTAAATAGAAAATCTATATATTAATATATTTGTCGATGTGCAAGAAAACAAAATGAACCAAAAAAGGCTAAAACAAATATAAACTGTAAGGAAGACTATGTAATAAAAGAAAAATTCTTAGCAGATCGTGAAAAAAAAACACACAAAAACCGGGCACTCACATTTTTGTCAATAGTACGGTTCAAAAATGGCCTCTGCTGATCCCAAGCGTGGGCCCACCTCGCCCTCCGTGAAATGGAAAACTTAGTGAACATCGTGAAGGGTAAGTTCTCCTTTAAGGATCTGTTATTATTTTCTTGTGTGAGTGTGTATTTACTTTTTTTGCGTGTTTGTAGGCTGCACATTACACTCACGGGAAAAATATTGGATTACGCGGATATGATGAATACTATAATTTTATCGAGAACAATGTTAAACCCAGGTTGCATTTTTGCTTTGACACCAATAATTGCATTTGATACATAAAATTATTCAGATAAGGCAATTTCTCTCACTTGCATCAATTGACTTTTTCCGAGTTCCTACACAACTTGGGTCGGTAGAGGTTATCTTAGGCAAGAGCCTTGTTTCAACACATGAAGTTGTAACACCAAGTTTGTTTGAATTGAGTACTGCTTACTCCTTGATCCGAAGTGGCAAATCTGGCTGTAGTCCTATGCGGAGGTGGCTTCACAGTAAGCTCTCCTTACCTGCACCCTAAGCTAAATCCACTTCACCCAATAAACTTACCATATCTTCTCCTGAACTCAATGGCAACGCCCTCACGCATATGCCGTAGAAGTCCAACTAAGAGACCCCTCAATACATACAATTGATTTTGAAATATACAAAAGTGTCTTTTTGTTATTATCTCGTTTCGGTCATGGACACTTAGTCACCGTGAACATGCCGATTTTTTTTGCCTTTTTTTTTTAAATATCTGTTTCGTAGGATTAAGCTAAATCTAATAAACAAAATGACATTCTTCTTTTGGATAGGTCTTAAGTGGACCAGCGAGAACTTGTTTCTGTTCTCTCGAGTCAATCCTCCAGTTCTGCTACATATTCATCATGCTAATTAGCCCTCTTGGCCTCCTAGGATTTTATCTTTGTCCTAGGATTGGGTATCGTTTAGCTGCATTTTGCATTATTATGACTTAAAATACATATAATTTTCCTCATCTTCTATGTCAATGTATATACAGTTACTTCTTGGTGCTTCTTGGTGCATGAGCTTGGAAAATACATAAATTACGTAGGTTACGTGATTAAGTTTACCCAAATCTACCGAGAAAAGAACAAAATTCCAAACAACTAATGCACCGATATTGTCCCCAGGATAAAGGAAGAATAAAAAGGTGAGAAATTATTATTGTTAACTTCTCACCTATTCACCCCGATCAGTCGCCTAATCATGAGAATTTGGCAGGGCATGGTGTCAAAGCATACAGTTGGTCGAGCTAGTCCCACCATTCTGTGTTAAGGTTGAACGAACTGGTAGTGTTCTTGCACCTTAATCTCACAAAGGCATTAGACATTAGGATTAACGGATAATAATCCAGCTGGTTAGCATTCACCCTACAACAAAAGATACAGTGTACTTGAACAATTTTTTTTGATCGGTTCAGTACTTGAACTATCAAAATTAGTTAACAGATATTCTTATGGCTCACCAAGCTGTTGCACCATTTCCTTTGAAAACTCACGATACCCATGCAATCCCCACATAACCGGTAGAACCATCTTCTCCAACCTCGATTCGCAAATGAAATGGTTCGTATAAGCTACTTGCCAAAGTTTAGCTAATAATGGTCAAGAAAACCTAATACTTGCAAGAGTAGTAAACTGAGGTCAGCTAAAAGTAAGGAAATGGTGTCACTACCTTGCGTCGTTGTGCAGTCCCTACGGCAGACATCTCAAAAAAAACGATAAGCCAAATCAGATTTTTTAAAATCAAAGAACAATAATCCCCAACAGAAATTCAAAAAAGACAACTCTAAAAGTAAAAACCAAAATGTTAAGGCTAGTGAAAAATAAAAATAAACTTTGTGGTTTATTTTTCCTTTATCTGAAGGCACAATAATTTTACTCTAACTTGTTTATTCATCAAGAGCAAAACAGCAAAACTGGATTCCGTAATTTGTTAATTCTTAGATATATACTTAGTCCCTGCCAATGTTCTTAACATTATGCTATCTTTAACTTTGTAGTATTCCAGGTGATAGTTAAGTCGATGCTATGCCAGAAGTTTTTCATTTTGTTATATTCTTAATATTTTTGTTAGCATTAATATGACACTCAATTGCAAAATCCATCCACATCTCACGAATTTGTGGATGCGCAGTACCTTCACTTGAAGTCGGAGAGCCGCATAACAACTGGAATACGCTTAGTTTTTTTAGCATCTAACAGGGTTTACTTTACAACGCAATGAAACATATTAGATGTACAAATGATAACCAAGTTCAGCTAGCAATGGAGTCCTCTCCCCTATGCGGTGAAACATTCTCGAATCGAGCTTTGATTCATTTGAAATGTTCAAACAACAATACTAAGAAAACACACACAAAAATCAAGAAATTACCTATTGTTAATGTGAAATTCCTACGGTGATTCTAGGAAGGCACTTTTGATCCCGAAACATTACATATACGAAACTTAGTTGCACCCTCCATTTGACTTGTTATATCTAATCGTACCGCATTTGTTCGATCGATGATGTTCATTTTCCTACTAACATAAACAAAGAGTTTAATCAAAAATGTCTCGTGATTAAACGAATGACATAAATACGATATTGAGAAAGTGGACTTCACACTATGAATGATCTGACTTGGCACTATGAATGATCTCATTTGTATAAATCAGGACATTGTCTTCGTATACCACACCATTTCCCTTCATATTCCAGGATGAAAGAGACCCTATTTCAAAATCATAAAAATAAATAATGAAGAAAATAAAATCAATAAAGAGAGAGAGATTATTACCTTTTGTGAAGGCTGTGGATAAACCTGGTAGTTGTGGTGCTAGCGGATAGGAAGATGAGAATTCGAAGAGTATAATTTGAAAAGCTTGGTAGAGAAAAATTGATGTGAAGCAAAATATGATATAGAGAAAAGAAAGACATATGCGTAAAAAAAAAAAAAAAAACTAATGGTCTGATTTCGGTAATTTCTAAAAGATTTTAGAAAAATACACCAGCATCTTGCAAAAACCTTGGCTAAATAACTTGCTCACAGAACATAAGAAATATCAAAAATCTTTAATGTTCACTCAAAAAAAAAAACACAAAAATCTAGATTTCGATAATACAAACACTACCGAGTTGTTCTAAAGGAGGGATGCAATGCCAATCGTGTTCCTTTCCGTAATCATTTGCAAACAAAATAAGAAAAGAAAACACACACAAACACAATATATCACGGATCAAACAAAAAAAAAGCTAATAGAAGCTTGAAGACAACAAAATCTAATAATATAATTAACCTTTCACGAAGGAGAGGCGCTCCGAAACAATGTCTCACTTTCTCATCGACTTTTTTTATTTTATTTTCTAGCTTCGATTGTAATATCGATAACGAAACCCCATAGACCAACAACGGAAAAAAGCAGAAAAACAAAACACTACCAGATCTATATGTTGCGTGTCTACATCGGGGGTTCGAAATAAAATAACCATAAATTTAAGCGAAGGGAGAAGGCTAGCTTGGTCGTACGTTGATCTACCGTCAACATATCGAAGAGGTACACCAAGGATTCCATATCAAAAACACCATGAACGAAAATGTAAAGAGAAGCACAACCAACTGCAAACCAAAATCAAACATCATCATAAAGATCCAATATTCATTATTATTAATAAAAATACGAATATAAATGCAAGAAGAAAAACATAACCAAGGGACTGACCCCAACAGCAACTTTATATAGATAGCATGAGCACGAAATTTCCGAATAACAAAACCAAAGGAATATTTAATTTAAGGAATGAAATCGTGATACCCATCAAAATCTTCAAAATTTGGACATCTATATTATTACCATATATCGTCATAATTAGTGGCTAGAAATATATTAGTATACAAAATCCGAGGCACATCAAAACATAACAACATTAAAAATCCTTCATATTTAATTAATTTTTAAATTTATAAATATTTTTTTTAATTATGGTATGAACAAAATTAAGAAAAAGTAATATGGAAATGATGTTTACTAATCAAGATTTAGTTGCCTGCTTTTTTGCTTGCTCCATTTTTTGAATGCTAAATCAATATTTGCTCCCATTTTTTTTTGTTTCAAATTATAACGACTTCGTTTTTTTTTGTATGTAAATAGGATCAACAATAAAGTCAAGTTCGGCAAGAGAAAAGTAACGCATAACGATCGAAAGGTTAGTATCCACGATCAATCAATCATATTTTTTTAATTTCACATTGTCTCAAGTAATCATCTATTCGAGCTTCAATTTTATTTTAATTGAAAGAACGGTTGTAATTAGGAAAAGGAGATTGAAGAATTGTAACATGACATTGAGTAATTGCAAGCATTTTTCTTTACCGTAGTTTGGAGATGTAATTAGGGAATTCTATTACAAAAAGTTGTAAATGGACATTGGACATTGGTTTATTTTTATTTATATATATATGACTGATCTTTTTTTAATCACATGATTGATCTATTTTTATAATGAAATCAATGAATGAACATCAGATATTTTATTTTATTTTATCATGATGAATCGTTTTTTTTTTGTAATGTTTAAGTTGTTTATATTTGTTTTGATATGTTTTTGGGATTAAATAAGATTTTGTAATTTTAGGAATTATTTTCTAAATGATTGGCCAAATACTATGTCCAAAAGATTTTCCCGAAATTTATCGGGCCAAATTTAGAATGGTGGGGCCACGATCAACCAGAAGCTCCGATTAACCACGTCGCTCGAAAAAAAAATTATTTTTATATAAAAAATGTACTGTCGACAAATATTAATACCACTACTACGTGGTAAAATCTCGTATTCCCATCATATCAAGTATTTTTAGATGTTAGTTCCAGATAAAAGGTGTTACCTCCTCCATCATACATTCACAACAAATTTAACAAAGGCATCGGAGTTAGTTACTTCTCCCTCCCATCAGTAGTATTTAAGGCCTCCCTTTATCTCTCCTTCTCCGTACATTTCTCGTTTCATCTCTCTGTGTCTGTGATTCCAGACACAGAGGAATACAAGATGAATACAACAAGTTATGGGTTTGTTTTTATTAGTTTGTTATTATTGTTAACATTCGCACCATTGAGAATTCATGCATCAGAAACGAAAGACGATCTAGTGGACATGACTCAGTTGCAAATGCTACAGACTCTAGGAGCTCGGTAAGTCACATTCTACCTTTTTCGATCGAAATTCATTTACTTGCATTTTTATTTTTGTTTTGAATAAATGTTTATTTAGTTTTGGTAATTAATTTGCAGCTTTGTTTGGATGGGAGTCCACCTGGTTATAATCTAGACGGAGGATACGGTTCTGGTGCAAATAACTGGCTCTTAGTCTTTGAGGTACAAACAATTACTCCGTTCCTTTTTCTTCTTCTTTTTATATTACACAGAAAGGTTTATGTTATCCGTCTTTTTTGTATAAAATTTGAAAATCATCAGTACCAAAATATTTATCCATAAAAAACACTAAGCAATTATCATGGGTAGGTTAAGCAAAAACAAATTGGAAAATTTAGAATCTAGAACTATGTTCTTAATTAGAAAAATCAAACTTCTAGCTTTGTTTTTGTTATAGTAAGAACTCGACCATTATCTTGAAGAATATATAAACCAAGTTTTCCCTTTGTTTGGTTGTTAATTATATCATCCTTTACAAGATTCCACGAATGCTCGATTATATATATATATATATATATAATAGAGTCATTTTGCCAATCTTTCTACTTTAGAAAGAACGGTAGCTGTTGTTGGTTTAGCTCTTTCGTAAGCTTCTTTGATGAATTATCACAGTTCTTCTGCAATGGAATGGCTCCCACGTAAAAGAACTAATTTTAATCTGTGTATGAAAATGTAGAGTAATTCTATATGAACCTTGAAAATGAACTAAGCAAAAACGGTTCACACGCATAAAATATGTGGGTCCGCCCTTGGGGAAAAATAGGGGTATACTGATTTTTTTGGGAAAATGTAAGTGGAGATATATGGGCTCGTCATTGGGGAAAAACAGGGGATCACATTTAAAGGTTGACTGTGTGTATATGCTTTTAAGGTAGTTTATTTTCAGTGGTTTAACAAAATAAAATTGGAATATGCAAGTGGAGATATATGGGCCCGTCCTTAGGGAAAAACGAGGATCCCATTATTTAAGGGTTGGTCATGTGTATACGCTTTTAATGTAGTTTATTTTCACTGGTTTAACAATTATTTTTTTTTGGAAAATGCAAGTGGAGACATATGGCCCCGCCTTGAAAAAAAACAAGGATCTCGTTTAAGGGTTTGTTGTGCATATACGCTTTAAGTTAGTTTATTTTCACGGTTTAACAATATTTTTTGGAAAATGCAAGTGGAGATATATTGGCCTGATCACTCTGGAAAAAACAAGTGGAATCACATTTAAGGGTTGGTTGTGCATATACGCTTTTAAGTTTATTTTCACGGTTTAACAATATTTTTTGGAAAATGTGTATATTCAAAAGGAGATAATCGTGGTCCCCGAAGGAAATGAGAAAATGACTTGAAAAAAGAGTGAGAAGAATTTAGTCTCAGGACCACCACCATTATCATCATCCAAAAGCAAAAGCAACAACTTCACGTAGTTGTCGACCTGACCGTTTTCGATCGTGACCGCATACCTAAATGGTGAACGCTCTCATATAATCGAAAGATAATGATCAAATAATAATTACTACACTCTCATATAATCCGCAATTAATCAAAAGATATTGATCAAACTAATAATTGCATACTATTGTTCCTTCATATCGAAGTTTGATAGATTATTGGTACATTATGTGCTCTCTTTTTCTTTTGATGTTGCTAACTGGTTGTTGTCCTTGGGAAATTTATAGGGAGGTGGTTGGTGTCGTTCTATTAATGAATGTAGGAATAGATCAACAACGTACAGAGGGTCGACTACACAAATGGAAAAACAGAAGCCTTTCAATGGCATCATGAGCAAGAATGCATCCTTGAATCCTGGTATAAGCACAATCTCTTACACACTACTGCCACCCGTCCTAAGCAAAACTTGTGTCAGTGTTTTTCCTTTCTCTTTTTGGCAACAACAATGATGCTGCATAAATTGCCATAACTATTATACTACTCCGTATAAGCTTGCAATATAGGTGGTAGGAGAAGAGCAGATCTCATCACATATATATATATATACTCCAACACCATTAAGGCATTAACTAAGTTGGTAAACAAAACAAAAGAACAAAGTTTTAGTAGGGTTCTCTCAGCTTGGTCTTTCCACAGTTCTTCTGCATTTTTATGCATGGTTCACTGGTGGTTTATCATTTAGCTTATGTATGGTTCACTGGTGGTTTATCATTTAGCTTTTGCAATAGCTAACAAACCATCAACTAAGTTAATTGACACGTGTTACAATTTCGTAATTGAAACAACGCATGATTATTATAATTTTACTTCGCGATTACAGTAAAAACTGTCAAATGAGTTAGTCGACATATGTTTCGATTTTTATAATTGGAATCGAGTTAAGATTAGATATCTGCGATGGAGGCTCGTTTGCCGGGGACTCTATGTATGAAAATGGAGTAAGTCGTCTTACATTTTCTTTTACGGGTACAATTATTGTTGAGCACACTGCCTTCCAAAGAGCATTTTATATACCTTTTGGTGCCCATCATATTCTGAGACTTTGGTATTGAATCAAACAAAAAGGTCTAAGTCAGAATCTTTGACTAGTTTTTTAGTTTTTTTTCTCTTTCGGCAGTTCTACTTGGACCGTCTAAACGGATTATGCAAAAACCGTCCCCTTATAAGGGGTCACGCGCCTCAGGCAATCAGTAGGGGGCCATATTTGGGCCCACCATAAAAGTCTGTGAGATGATGGTTTTTGCATGGTTTTTCATGCGGCCCACTAAGAGCTTTTATTATTTTTTTCCTGCATTTTTGCTTTTTTCAGTGGTTCTCAACGAACCGTGGATTTGAACAAATTTAAAACCGCTTAAAAACATTGGGTGGCCCCATCCCAAAGGATTTTACAGGGGTCCAGGTTTTTGGGTTTGGTCTGTGTCTTGACGGTTTTTATTTTGTCTAAACTCACGGTTTGTTAAGAATTTTTGTGCTTTTTTGGGTAACCTCTGAGCATGTCTGACTTTGGTCCCTTGAGTTGAGTCCTTGACAACCACAAATAAAGAGCCCCATGTGCAAACTCTATTTGAGTGAGAAAATAAAATCAAAAGACCTACTGATTTTGTATAAGAGATTAGATTTACTGATGGGTGGGATTTTTAATTACTTATTGGAAACAGACGGATAAGCTATACTTTAGGGGCCAGAAAATTTGGAAGGCAATCATTGATGATCTTCTTCCCAAGGGTTTGAATGTTTCAGAAAAGGTAAGTGGTTGCTAAACTTTTTCTTCCATTTCCAGGATTTTGACATTACATAACTTATACTTTTCTCGAAATGCAGAAGGATTAAAACCTTTTGGCTTAATGCATTTGAGATGATTAAGATAAGAATGATGATTTGCTTGTATTATAGCTCTAAGGAACCTTTAAATGATATAGAAGTATACAGCATATGAAAATCTTCAGTCCCGATTTTATCGAAAAGTTTGTTATTTTGAATTATCGGTGCATACTTTGCAGTGGCATGTACATCTTGTAAGTTTGTTGGTTGTTTGAGATTAGGAACATACTATTTGGATCCTTGACCCTTAAGAGCATACTCTTACCTGTGGTCTCACATTGTACATATTGTTAACCGAAGTTTAAGGATCAATTTGTTGGAATATTTACAAATTTTGGCTTTCTAGGCTCTGCTCTCAGGTTGTTCGGCTGGTGGTCTCGCAACTTTCTTGCACTGTGATGACTTCACTAGCTATTTACCAAAGAATGCCACTGCAAAATGCATGAGTGACGCTGGGGTTTTCCTTGATATGTAAGTGATTGTCCAAGCCTTACCATGCACACACGCGAAACCAAATGTTGTATGACCTGTTTTAGTCTAATAGTTCTATGGTCTATCGTCCATTTTTTTCTTCCGTAAAAGACATTAATTCAACATTAACAAAGAAGGAAATATTTCAATAAAGTTGTTGCTCTACAAAGTTAGTCTTAACTCACCTGTCTCTTGCTCAACAAGGCTCGAATCCATTGTATTCTCGAGAATATTCAACTTTTGTATACTGAAACCGAGAAGTAAATTTACGAGGTGCGAAAAATTTCTGAATAAAAACCGTACTAGTTCACTTCATGACTATCCATATCGGGTATAAGTCCACTAAATCGAATATAGTTTGTCGTATCGAATAAAGGTTTCGCGTTGTTTATGGTGCATGGGTCTCATATGTCCTTTCTATCTTACAGTGCTTCCTTCCACAATATGCTTTGCCTTACGTCAAAGCACCATACTTCATCTTAAATTCGGCTTATGATACTTACCAAGTAAGAATGTCGCGTTTTGCTTTTCTTGAAATGCTAAACTTCAAATGAATCCTGCTTTGTATTCCTTCTGAAAAAATTGATCAAACTCTTTTTTTTAGTTTAAGCATCATCTCGTTCCACCTTCTGCTGATCCGAACGAACATTGGAAGCAATGTAAAAACAATACTGCATTGTGTGATTCAGATCAGATGAAGATATTACAAGGTTGTTCTAACCACGGATATCTTTCTGTTATCTTGATTGTATTCTCCTTTAGATTTTTTGTTCATTGTTCTGATTAAGGTCTCAATATCGAATCGACGGGTTTTAGATCTCGAAATGATTAACGCTACATCGTAGTTTTACGAATTCTCCGAAACGGGAGGGATGTTCATAAATTCATGTTTCGCTCAACGCTAAGTCGAGACCGACTGAACATGGTTTGCTCCGGATTCCCAAGAATTCACTGACAAGGTATGTATATAAGATTTAATTTTATAGAACTCATAGGACTCGTTGAACTTCATGATAACCACCCAATAAAAATGCAAGATTAGTTTAGGAAAAATATCTTGTAGCGCTAACCCGTAGTAATATCTCGTGGAGGTCTTGGTTTCTCCTTCTTCACCTCTTACTTTATGAATGGTAAGATCACATATTAACATTTTGGATATAAAACAAATATTTTTCATGAAAAACTTGAAAACCCTTAATATGTTACTCAACTTGATAATGGGTTAATTTAAGTAAAATTTTTCTTTTATGCATTTTATAAAAAATAATGATAAATTAGTTGCATTTACTTAATCATGATCATTATTTTTATGTCTAGTAGATGCAGTCAAAATTGGCACTCAAATTAGAGAAACAAAGAGAAGTGACACTAGACACTCAATAAGACATGCACTGATTCAGATGGTATGATCCAATAAAGATCATGTCCTTCAATATTTTTTTAAACATGTGAACTCAAATTATATGTGGGTAATTGTTGTTTTGATATATATAAGTAAAATAATATTATAAGCACTTGACAATATAATGATTACGGCTCAAAAATTGTTTGAAATTACTGTGGTGATTGCCAAATAACTCAACAATAATATCATTATCATAATAACCCTATAATCGCTAAACCTTACCCTTACGGTTTGGCGAATTGGTGCTCACAATAACAATATGATTTCTAAGATGAAACACTCTAGTACCATTGTGGTGACTGCTAAAGAGTCCCAACACAAAATATTTAAGCACAATGATCTCATACACAGTTTAAATAATCAACATTGGAGAAGAAAAATCATTCCACAATGCACACGCACGCATACCATATCATAATGCCCTTACAAATTTAATAATTTCAAAAAAAAAATAAATGTTTAGCTATATACACCGTTATCCATTTTCATCTATGCTCATTTAAGCACCTTTTGCAAAATGTACACATCTAGTTGCACATTTTGCTTATGCCTCGTATGAACTTGAAATTATTTTACGAGTTTTATGAAATTTTCTTAGCGTTATAGACATAATTGAGTCCCGGATATATATAACTAACAATGAGATACTAATTTTTAACAGACGATAGCAGAGGCAGTTGGCGATTGGTATTTTGAGAGAACACCATCCAAGTTGCTTGACAAACCATATCCTTTAGGTAGTAGCTGTCCCAACATTACAGGTACAACACCATCCAACTATTCCTACTAAATTTTAGCAGGCATCTAAGTATTTTTCAGTACGGGATTTTGATAATTGCGCTTATTTATGCTAGGTTAAAGGGTATTGCTACACTGACAAAGACCTCTGATGAACTTAATTCTCGTTTATTCGGGTGTGAATTCATCAGTCCCGATATTAATATTTTCATTAATTGATGGATATAAAGAAATTTGTTTTAGGGCGAAGTTCAGTTGAACATATTAAGATTTCTTCTCACATGCCAAAAGAAAGTAAACGTAAAACGGTTGAGGTGGATTACTCGACAGCAACAGTCATCATCATTCATGCATCAATGTTATACAAAAAAAATTTCGTACAAAGTTACTTTGTCTTCTTTGATTCCATTATTGTATAAAGTTTTCGATGATCTACACTGCTTTGAAATTTCGTCGCTGGTTGCTTGTTACTTACTCACTATCATCCTACACGCACTACTCTTTGTAGAAAAAATAAAATCAAAGACTTAATGAAATAACACAGAACTATACTCAAACAATTCTCTTAATTGAAGTAATTCAAACTCACGGCTTAACAGCCTATTTATATGTTTACAAACTTGACTCTCAAGTAATAAACACTTTCCTAACTTAATCAAACTCTAACAAAGACTCTTCTAGAAAATCTCACGTAAACAACTTCTAAAATAAGTAAAACTTGTAGCTAGAGTTTACTTCATAAACACCGCACCATGTGTCAACAATACTTGTTGATCCATTCACATCATGTCAATTATACCAGTTGATCCAACCATACTCTTTCAACTCTCATAGTTGATTTATACTTCTTTGTTGATCCCTTCTATCTTCTTCATAGTATCTTGGATTATTCTTCAACATCCTCCCTTAAACCAAGATACTCTTTACCTATCATTCCCAATTTTCCACGCAAGTAAATGAAAGTGTTAGACTTCAAAGACTTAGTGAAAATATCATCCACTTGCTCTTGACTTTCACAAAACTCGACAACTATATCCTTGTTACTTACAAGTTCTCTGATGTAATTAAACTTAATTTCAATTTGCTTACTCCTTCCATGAAGCACAAGATTCTTAGTTAATGAAATTGTAGACTTGTTATCACAAACTATTGTTGTAGGTGTCTTCTGTTCTTGAAACAATTCCTTCGACATCATTCTCAACCACACAGCTTATGTAGCACAATTTTCTAGCAGCTATATATTCAGTTGTTGTTATAGACAAAGCAACAACTTGTTTCTTCTTTGAAGACCAAGAGAAAAACCAGTTCCTAACCAAATCCATAACTCGATGTGCTCTTTCTTCCTTCCGTATCACCAGACTTAATCACTATTAGTAAATCCAACTAATTTTGGATCTTCTCGAAACATTATAGAGAATTCCCAAGCTAGTTGTTCCTCTAACATATCTCGAATACGTTTTGCAACTTGTAAATTTGATTGTCTAGGTTCTTCCATAAAACTACTAACCAAACTAACTTCATACATAATAATGTCGGGTCTTGTGGCATTATCAGATATCTAAGACATCCAACAAGACCTTTAAAGTATGTTGAATTCACAAGTTCTCCTGACCCTTCTCTTGTCAACTTCAATCTCTCCTCTATTGTTGTTAAAATTGGATTGCAATTATCCATCTTGAAGCGCTTTAATATTCCTTCTACATATCCCCGTTGATTGATGAAAATTCCTCTTCGGTTTGTTGTATTTCTATGCCAAGAAAATATGACATTAAACCAAGATCTGCCATCTCGAAACTCCTTCGCCATATCTTCTCTCGAATTCATTGATCATCTCGTAACTATTTCCAGGTGAAAATAAGATCATCTACATACAAACATACTATAATATTAACGCCAAGAGTATCAGCTTTCAAATATAAAGTATGCTAATGTGGTCATCTTGTAAACACTTTCTTAATCAAATAAGAATATATTCTTGTATACCAAGCACGTGGTACTTGTTTCAAACCATACAAAGATTTGTTAAGCTTGTATAATTTATTCTCCCTCCCCTCCATAATGTAACTTGCTGGTTGTTCAACATAAACTTCTTCTTCCAAAACTCCATTCTAGAATGCTGACTTAACATCCATCTGAAAAATATTCCAATGCTTCTGTGCAACTAAAGCAATTATCATTCTTATTGTATCAAGTCTTGCAACTGGTGAAAATACTTATGAGTAATCTACTCCTTGTCTTTGTCTATATCCCTTAGCAACTAACCTTGCTTTCAGTGTAATACCCATCATTTTTTGTCCGGGTTTTAGGTATATAAAATGGAGCCAAACGGTATGGAAGCCCAATACATATATTCAATCTAGTAGTTAGTTATCCCATATAATCATTAAGTGTATCATTTTTAACAATGATTAGGATTTTAGAACTTGGAAAATATAAGAAACTTAGAGAAAACTAAATTAATTGGAAGTAGAATTTAATAATATGATTTATGGTTTTGCATGTTAGAAAGGGTATTAAATATATAAAGTTTTATTATGATTTTGGAGTAGAAACGCATAAGAAATTAGAGAGCTCAAAAACGCTCCCCATTCTTATGTACAATTAGTAATGAAATTAAATGATAATTGAAGGATGATAATTGTAATAAGTTTTATACTTTCAATATTAATGCATACACTTATGGACAAGAGGAATGGAAACTGTTAAAAATGCATGGAGTCTTAATAAGATTATTTTGGTACATTTAATAATAATGCATGGAGATAATCCTTTAGAAATTAATGAATAATAATGATTATTATTTTAATTTATTAATTAATTTGTATAGGAAGGAAATTGAGAAGTCTTTGATTCCTTCATCAACAACCTAAACACCCAACCACATCTCCTCACACCACGTCGAGAGTTGCTTAACCTCCTCTCCCATTGGCCTGGCCAACGAAACCTCGCTCCTGACAATTAAAAAAAGTTAGCCCCCTTACATTTCGTGGTCGTTAATTTTTATGAAATTGATTCGATCTAATGCTCCATATTGATCGATAGCATCGACCTTTTTTTACACCACATTTACATATTTAAAATAAAATCAAAGCCGTCGATTTATAATACTTAATCTACTAAAAATAAAATTCCCGAATTTATGCAAAAAAATAAATAAATAAACATAGGTATTTATAGAAATATTCATTCGGAATTTTATGAATATTTCTCCAAATAATTTTCGGGTGAATATATATAATTTCCTGTATAAAAATTTTTAACCTTTCTTATCTTATTTTTTTTCTCTAAAATTAAGATAGACATATTTTCAAGATTTTTGTTAATAGTATATTATAGTTAAAAATCTAAGAACTGCTAAATTGGGATTTATGCGTATGCTTTCCATGTTTTTTTTATTGGAAAATCTAAAAACTTCTTAAAAAATATTTTCTAATGGTTTCAACCTATATATATATTATGCCTTATTTAGCAATCCTTTCATTGGCAATTGATGTCAAATTTAGCAAAATTATGCTTTTCTTCGATGAGGAAAAAAATGATCGTGGCGACTAAGTTACAGATATATATAAACTATGCAAGGCTGTTGCTTTTGCACGTTCAAGTTACGATCTCATATAGAATATCAAGCAATCATCTAAAATGTAGAATATCAATCAATCAATCTACGCACTTTCAATGGCTTGGACCGACGGAACATCAGAACAATGGAGTTCTAAAAACAAGGTTGTTAGCGCTTGGTTTTTTTTTTAATGATTAGCCGTCGAGTTTAAGTTCAAACTTATATTGCTTATTTTGGATTGTGTTAAATCTCTTGCGAAAACAACCCACGCAAGGGAAAGAAAATAACTTTAACATTTCTCGCCTCTCTCTCTCCTTTTTCCTAGAACCCTAATGTTCAGGGATCTAGAGAAGTTTCAAGAACCCTAATGCGTTTTAATCATTATTTGATTTTCATCGCAATCACAATATATTTGAATTCGGAAAGGCGTAATTGCGGCGATTTAATAGAGATGGAAATCAGTAGACGTAGAGAAGTTTCTGAAACCAGAAAGAGATAGAGAAAAATCGGGTGACGTGTGTTTAGTTTTGCAGGTGAGGTATGTTAGTACCAACTAAAAGAAAACCCATGGTTTGTTTGTTCTCCGCTTTTTATTTTTCTTCCAGTTTTAATTATTTGGATTTTTTTTATTTTTTTTGGTTGATTTATTATGTTGGCTTTTTATTTGGTGTTTTTTTTTTTTTTTGTTAATCCGTGTTTAGTCGATATGTTGTCTTGATTTTTGTTTTTGTTTTCTTATCTGGCAGCGATACTCCTCCACAAGGGAATACAGTGGCATATGCCGTGGCAATGTCAACAACAGAAAAATTGAGTCATAATCCATTAGGTTTTGCATTTGATTTATATTGAAGAAAGCAAAGAAGTGAATGAGGAGTACATAAGATCAACAACAGATCTTATGCTCCAAAAGGGAGTACAAGTGTTCAACCCCTGCAGCCCGAGACTTAAGCACCCCTATAGTCCACGAGCTTGATTTATAGGAAAGTCTTTTATCACCCCTACAGTGAGCACAGAGAATGAACTCCAGAAAGAGAAAGGTCAAGAACATTTCACTACACATGGAGGTTAGTGATGCTCCTAAAAATGCTTTTAGGAGTATAGCATATTTTAAGCCATACACATTTATAAGTTAATGCTAAACTTTTTTTTCCTCTGTTTCCAATATTTTTTTTCTTTTTGTAAATAGTAATTTTGAATTTTTGAACTAAAATGTAATTGTTGCATAGGCATACACATTTACAAGTTAACGTTAATTATTTTTTCTCTTTGTAACCGTTGTTTTTTTGCAAACTATAAGGTTCAGGTGCTTTCGAATTTTTTGAACTAAAATGTACGTACATGATTATTGAATCATTTGGAAGCTTATCATTATCATTCGCTCTTCTTTTTTCTCCCAAATGAATAAATATATGGTGTTTCTGCGTTGTTTTAACTGTCCCTATAAACAAAAGGATTTCAAGGAGGCTTCAAGTATTCAATCTTCGGACCACTGTTTGTGCCACTGTGTTATGCGAAGATATGCATTAATTTTTTCTCTTTACTTTATAATAATTGCCTTTGTATTATTTGAATAATTTCCTTTTTATTATGAGAAAATGGTGTCAATTAATTCAAAAAAATTAAAACACTGTTCAAACTGGACTGAGTAAAAAAAGTACGGTGAAATAGCCATAAAAAATAGCGAAGGATGAAACTGGATTCATCTCGGCTTATACTTAAAAATAGCAAGGATGAAACTTGATGCATCCTGCTGTAAAAATAAAAATAAGAAAAATATTTGAAAATGGACGAGATAACTCATACATCCTCGCTATTTTTAAATTCCTTTGTCCATTTAAACAATAGATTCTTTTAATTTTTGATTTATTTAACGATGATCAAAACCTAAAGTGTCTTTTTCACCTGTGAATTATTGATTTTGGTCTTTTTGACCAATTTTGTGTTTTATTATTTGATTTAGTGCAGGTAAAATGAAAAATAAAATCAGAAGATAGATTTGTTACTGGGGTTGACATCAAAAGATATGTTATTCTTTTTTACATGGGAGTCTTTCCAAGAATAATGTTTTTGAGTTTCCTGCTAACATTGCTTGCTTAAACAAACTTTTGCTGTTTATGGAGTGATCATACTAAAAAAGAAGTTAAAAATGAAATATGAATGTCATTTCTTTGATATAGAATTTCATTTTCGAAAACATGTCGATTTGGTTTTTTATTCAGACTTTGGTAAGGCTTAGTTCTATGGGCTAGATATCTAGCTGCTAGATTGTCATCCACGTCGACTCGTGCAACCTCCTAAGTCTTATGGTATTGCTAATCTGAACTGAACAAACTCGAATAGAACAGCACTAACGCCTACGAATGGTTGAGCGTTACATAATTTTATTTTTTAAAAAACTAATCATTATCTCTCTCTCCACATTTTTCCTCTCTTTTCTCCAACTTTTTCCTCTCTCTCCCTTTTTCCTCCCTCCATCTAGGGATGGCAATGACGGAGTATGGGCGGGGACCTCGAATCCCATCCCCTTCCCCTGTTCAAAACCAAAACCCATCCCCACCCGCTCCCCATAAGAATGGGGCTCGGATCGTAATGGAGAATCCCCGTAGGGGATGGGTTTCCCATGGGTTACCATAACATTACAATAATTATTTAAAATTTTGTAAATAATTATAATTTAAAAATAATTATAATGGTTCAAACAATTATACTAACTCTAACCAGAGCATTTTAAAATTTTAAGTTTATAACCAACTTTTTTTTTATGCCCTAGACTAGTGGTCCCTAGACTACATCCAAACTCCTTAAAATGGAGTGGAATTAGCAAGCAATTACGAGTGTTCGAACCCCTACCTCCGCAGTAGGAGGGAGCATGCCAACCACTGCATCACTTGGTGATTGACATAACCGAAAAAATAAAGGAAACAATCGACCTACAATTAAGTATTATGGTTCCTTTTACTTGAGTTCCTCATTATTAACCGTCTTCCTTCATGTTAATCATCTCATCATGATCTTCTTTGCTTATCTTCCAAAAAAGGTTCCTCGATCGGATATAATAGGTTATCGTATGGGCGGGTATGGGATGGGACCATGAATCCCATCCCCACCCCATCCCCGCATCACTACTTCTCGGGATTCCCGTACTGCCGTCCTGCTCTCGTTTATACGGGTAAAACCCTAACCCATGAGGGCTGATCCCACACTGGGATGGGTTTGGGTGGGGCAAATTGCCATCCCTACCTCCATCACGTTCTTCCTCTCTTTTTCCTCTCTCTCTCTCCTCTTTTTCTTCTCTCTCCTCAAAAATTAGTAAAAAATATAGAGCGCTGAATGGTTCGCTGCTTATGTCACTTTTGAACAGTCAAACTGCTCAGCTGCTTCAATCTCGGCTAATAGTTAGAGTGCGAGCACTGCATAGTGAGAGAACTATCAACTATCACTCGTTAATTGTTTTCCAATACTTTTTAGCCAATCTAAGACTCCAATCTAACCCATAGGGTTAGCTCTAAAGGATACCATATATTAAACTGTCAAAATTATAATTCGTAGTCTTTAAATGGAGTGCATCTATGTGCACCCCCACTTAACTAGTGGGTGCACATTCCTCCCCTTTTATATTGGCTCTCACTAACCATAGTTGCTACATTAAAAGCTTTTCTCGGGAATATAAATAAATCAAAATTATATTATTATTAATAATATTTCTCCATCTCTTTTTCTCTATTCCTATCTCCTTCTCTCTAATTTCTGTAAATGTTTTGTACTTTTGTTGGATATATGAGTATCTCTTTTCTCTATTCCTTATCTCCTTCTCTCTAATTTCTGTAAATGATTTGTACTTTTGTTGGATATATGAGTATGAAAAACACCATGAGTCCATCGCCATATATATAACTCAAAACTTTACTGAAAATTTTGATTCCATCTCAAATAATGGAAGGAATTCAACGGGTGGTTGATTTCATGATTGTAGTGTAGAGAAAAAGCAGTCATGGTGGATGTTGCATATCATGAGAATTCAAAAAAGCTTCGAAGGCTTAGCGAATATATATGTATGTAATCTATTCATTGCTCTTCATTTTCACACGAATGAGGTGGTACAAAATCATGTAATGTTTCAATTGCAAGAGGCACATGATGTCCAATATATCCATTGTAAAGAATTGACAAATGAAAATGATCCATTTTAGAATCGCGTTTGGAAGAATCTTCCATATGAAAAACAAAAGTGAAGATGTACAATCTTTACGGAATCCATGACCAAGTAGTAAACAATATGTACAATCCCTAAAAAAGATAATTTAATTTGAGGGATTGAAATGGTGAAAAAAAGACATCTACTGATATGCTTTCATGTTTCAACAAGAAGACTCAAAACACAATCATAAAACGAAATGAGAGAAAATCTGGGTTGTGAGTATTAGGGGAGTGAAGAGAGAAAGAGATATTCACAGTATAATTAAATTTAATTATGTTTCCCAAAATGTTATTTCCCTACTTTCAATGCGGTGGACCATGCTTATGAAGTAGATGGTCAGTTGTAGCCAATAGGAAGGGGAGGAATGTGCACCCCTGGTTAAGTGGGGGTGCACATAGATGCACTCCTTTGAATGCCAGATCTCTCTCTTTGTATATAAGGAATGCAAATATTCATTTCAAGGATGGGCCTTATTTTTGGATCACAAATGATATGGATCTTTGGCTCATATACTTATTGGTAGCCTAGAACACATTATATATATGGACGCGTCCATATCTATTTGCATTGCATTATTTGCAGATTAAGATGACTATAGGAAGCTGTACCGAGATGATGTTGATTCTTTTATTTAGTCGCTCAGTGATTCATGAGACGTGCATATGCTGTGGTTTATGAAGTTTTGTTTTTGTCATGTTTTAGGAATAGTTGTCATTTAGTTCATTTTTGAGTAGACTAAGAAGAAACCTTTGGGTATGTATGGAAGGGTTAAATTTATATTTTTACTCAATCCATGTCTAAATAATGAAGGTAGATAAAAATGTATACAGTCAACTCATCCTACATCTTTATTTGAAACCTATTATAGGGGCTCCAAGAAAGAATTTTGAGGGATCCTAAGGATTCAAATATCCTACAATGAAGATAAGGGACTTAATTCATAAGAAAAATACTAAAATACCCTTAACCTATTAAATATTGAAAACCTAAAACTAATTTGTTTTCATTCCTCTCCTTTAATTCTTCCACTTTCTTCTTCCCATCGCTCCATCGCTTATTTCTTCGATTAATCGTCAATTCTCAAAATAATTCATTATCGATTAACACCATTTAATCCACCATGAATGACTTCGATAAGGAAAAAATCAAAAACCACATCTTATTTAATTGGTTTCAATGCATGGATATGCGAATCGATCGAATTGAGTTTTTGAAAAAGCAGGTTTGACTGTCTACGGTGGGAAATATGAATTTTCCCAGCCGTAGATTGAAACTCGTCACAGTTGGGAAGTATGAATTTTCCCCAACGTAGACGACCTCACGATGGGGAAATATGAATTTTCCCAATAGTATCTTATGCTAAATTAGTGAAAGAATCGGGGAAATTTCTTATTAACTACGTTACATAGCTATATGTAAACGATACGGGGATGCTTGGTTTCGGCACGAGTTGTGTCATCAACTTCTCAGTTCTCCTCAAGAAAAATCATAACCCCTAATGCAGAACGTTTTTTGGATTTTGTAGGTTGGTTTGTTGTCCTCGAGTTGTTTGTTCTCCCATGACATAGTTCCATTCTTTTAATGGTTATTTTCTTCAACTTTTTGATTTTGTAGGTTTACTTCCCTGATTTGTCAATGCGAGTTTAACCAAGATAGTTTTCTCGTAATAGTAGGGTCTTGCGTTAGGTTAATGGATATAGGCCGAGGCCCTGATACCCCTTTGTCTCTCTTCTCCATAAGAATTAAACTCTAAGAGGGGTTGAACTTTGACGGTGTGCGCGGCAAGTTCAAACACAATATTTCTAACAACATTGTTGTTTGTTTTTGTAAGCTGAAATCTTTAGCGAGCTTCCCTGATCAGTGAATGATAATATGTTTTGATATTGTTTGATCCATTAATATGTTTTGATGTTCAAATTCATTGTTTATTGCTTATTCATATCCAGTGAAGCAGTCCGTGAGTTGAACGTGAGAAGAAATAACATTCACGAGAATTCCGAGCATGGGACTTCAACGAGAATTTGTGATCTGGTGCTGGACTGTCTGCGTAGGTTTTTGATTTATTTCCTTGATTTATATTTTATTGTATTGTTTGGGCACATGTCTTTGTTTGTTTTGTTGTTTGGACTTTGGATCTTGGTCATAAGTTCTTTTGAGGTAAGGCCTAACCCATGTTGCATTGGATGATTGCATGGGATGCTTAATTTTTCTTTTTGTTAGTTGGGCTAGAATTCAATTTCGAGTTAATTGCTTTACCCTATAGTTACTTGACTGCAGATTGTTTATCTTATGCGCCTCTAAGTTTTTGGTTTTGGTGGTATTGCAGTACTCTATAAGTATTGATGTGCTTAGTGGTTGTCAAGGCAAGAGTTGCCAGCTCTGGAATGCCTCCTTGGCTTAATCATTGTGGATAAGGGGTAAGAAACATTTTAGCTATCACATTATTAAATAAAGAAATTATCTTATAAGTCGCCTTGCGAACACGAGAGAAAAGTAGAGGTTGGCCAAGTTTGACATGGAGGAGGAGGAAGTCGGATATAGATGGAAACAAGAACGTCGAAAGATGCCAATATGCAGTCTTGGAATATATGAATGCCATGTGGGAATTAATGGATCCGAGACAAAGTTACCGCCATTACTGATTATACGAGAAGGTAACCTTTAATAATTTTGTTTGTCCGCCATCTCCAAATATTGTTCTTCGACTATGCATTATGGCGTTGTGCACCATGAAACATCATCCACGACATTTGACTTCTTT
>JAJJWW010002814.1:0-19869 GCA_023531295.1 Papaver armeniacum
TTGATTGATTATCTTCTCATATGTAGTTGCGTGAAATCCCACACTACACCCTCACTAGATTCAACGTAATTAACTCTTTGAAAGATGTTTAATTTTGAACTTGATTGATTATCTTCTTGAAATGTTTACAAATACAATTAGAAATAAACCAAAGCAATTACAATTACTCTCGTTTTCTCTCTCTCTTAATGACTTGCTTAACATTCGAAAAAAAGATCTCTCCACAATGCATCGACTCGACCTTTATATAGGGTATTACATGGTGGATGACAACTCTAAGCCGTCCTTTATTTTCGAAACAACTCGCGAATCCTCGCGAATGTAATCGCTTGTCCTCGTGACACTTCTAAATCTCATTAAGTCTTCACACCTTCCTCATGTTCAATCGCCGTCATCTATTACGCCATTTATTTTCCTTCGCGGCTCTTCGTGACGTGATGGATTTATTAATCTCGCCAAGTATTGTCATCGCGATATTCTCAGTCCTACAATGCATATAGATAACAAATCTCAAGAAACATTCATTCAAGTATCAGTAGATCAGAGATCGAGAGAATCAAACACAGTGAGATGACAATCTCAGCCAAGTAAAACTTGCTACTCAGATGTCACAGGATTATGCACCAGAGATATTCTATGTTGCAGGGTTTGGACAATGCCGTTGTTAAGCAACTAGGTTATCGTGCCATCATGGTTTCTCATTCAACAATTTACAGCTCAATAATCATTCAAGTGTTATGCAACCAACAATGTGACTACCTAAATCAAAGCTCAAATATTAAATGTCACAAAATCGGGCAAGCTAGCAATTCAGGGCAGCTAACACACACCACGATTCGACTAGTACATGGGCCGTTGATCACGTAAAGAGACCAACCGGTTTAAGCAAGGCTTAGATGATGTGGGTATTGTTTAGCGTAGTAACTAGGTTATCCGTGGTTTGTCATTCAAGCGGATATAAAGTATAAAAGGGTTCTTAATGACCAATGGTTTGAGCCGCAATGGCTATGTCGCCCGCCTCCCGAGGTTTGCCGCTAACCGATTTGGACCGCTCTGTTTACAAGTGCTCTTCCTTGCCTCGGCTTTCACAAGCTTTGCGTGTACCGTGAGCTCAAGAGAGAGTTTTAGTGCTCGAAATTCAAAATCAAAACTTTCATAAATGAGAAGTTGCCATGGATAGCCAACAATTTAGAATTTCAAGACATATGAACTATTCTTTGGTTGATTGGGATTTTGCGGGGTGATAAGATTGGTTATTTGACCGACAGGATCACAAGTTACAAGTGATACTAAGCTACGGTTCAATGATGCTATTAATACAAGCTAACTATGATATGCATAAGATGACATGATTGATGGAGATAATGATAAGCTAATCGATGACAGCTTGAGATGATGCTAGATAACAAAGGTGAGTTAAAAACAAAGGTAAGTTAACTACAATGCAAAGGACAAGATGCAATACAAGTTGCAGAAAGGTGAAGGGTGTAAAAATAGAAAAACTTTAGCTAAATTATACTAATACAGGGCTAAGATGCTTACTAAGTTACAGCTACAAGATACACTACAATGCAGATGTGCAATTAAGATGGAAATGACTATAATGCAATGATAGAGTGCACAATATGCACTAGAAGATACAAAGACTAGAGAAATGATTGCCAAGTTACACTAATAAAAGACTACAAACTACAATTCATAACACATATGTACGGGGGGAGAATTGAAATTCGGTGAAGCAAGCCAATAATCGATACAAGACACGCCAAGTCGCGCAAGAACGGCGCCAAAAACTTGATAGGTCAGTAAAAGAGCTTTCTACGCAACCGCAGAAGTGCAGCGCCCGTTGGAGTCGTGGCAAGCACAGTCGATCCCACGAGAGACTTGTGGTCTTTGTATGGTTGATCTAAGCTTTGCTCTACCGATTTTCTAAGGTATTGTAACACACCGTGGTTTTGTCGATCTGACCGAAAGTGAATGTTATGACGATTGGATCAAGATAAACTACAAGTAGTGAGAATAAAGGAGTACTAGGATTGTCAAGTCTACCACTAAATCATGTTATGTATTCAACTAAATGGAGCTTTCTTGTTCCCGTGGGATGGATAAGGATAATGTGTCAAGTTTATCACCTATCTAAGGAGTTTCACCAAATGATAACTCAATTATCATCTAAGGTACTAACCAGAGCACTAGTTGTCTAATTAAGCACAACTAGTCAAGGGCATTAGCAAATATCTCTAAGGCTTGAGTCAAGCATAACCAATCTGATTTTAGCCTAACTACAATGCATACATGGCATTCATTGTGAGAGTAAAGCATTGGAAAGCTAGAGTTGAGATTATCTTTATAAGTTAAGCATTCAAGAGCACCCACACAAAGTAGAACAACATGACAGAGAATTAGGGTTTCATTGAAATCCTAACAAATGTAATTAGAACATGATTAAGATACTCAAAACACAAATTAACCTAAAATTGGTGCTCTGGCTAGCCCAGGCATGCCCTCAAACAAAAACTCATAAGCCCTATTTATACAAGCAAATACCAAACCCTAACTTTCTTCAAAACATAAAATAATTGAATACCCTCTTACCCAAAACCTAATCGGCCTTGTCTCCTCTCGCTCATGCGGCTCGATTCTCCTTTCTCCGATTTTCCCCAAATATTGATGAAACCCTAACCTAATTCTTTCTATCTCTTTCTTAGCTCCTAGGGGAAGAAGCTATAAAAAGAGCTAGAGAGAGCGATTAGGAGGGGGCGAAGGCGGTCAAGTTGCCGGGTGCTGTTTGTGGAAGGGGAAGGAGATGGCTCTGGCCATTTTTGGTCGGGGAGAGAAAGGGGTGGTCTCGTGATCCGTCCGGGGAGGAGAAAGAGAAAGAGAATGGGAAATGGAAGGTTTGGTCGAGAGGTAAGGGTGTTGGTCATTTTGCTGTGGAGCGGAAGCATCGATGTTTGATGGGATGATTGAACGAGCGTTGGATCTCGGAAGTGGAAGATCTCACGGCTCAGGATAGGACGGGCTCGGATCCGGGTCTTGGATAGCTTGGGCCCATGTCTTGTAGATGTGTTGCTCCTTGTTGGGTTGCAACTGATGCGCGCGCGGGCTTGGGCTTGGGCTTTTTGCTCCATAGACGCTTGTCTCCACTTTTCTGCTCTTTTGGATCCTCAATTTCTCCGAGCTTTATTTATTATCTAAAAACACAAAATTAATTAGTACAAATATTTATTCTTAAAAACAAGGAAAATACGTAACCTGGGATAATATCTAATTTCGAGCACAAAAGATGAGTTAAATGCCAATAAATAGATGTAGAAATATGCAATATTTGGCACTCATCATACGGCCAATAATAGCCCCGCATTTTTGCTTTTATGTGCTAAAGATCTTCCACCACTATGATTAAGCATCCCCGCTATGCAGCATCTTCAATATGGTTTCTCCTTCCTTCCTTGTTACACATCGAATGAAGGTCCATTAAAAGATCGTCGGTATAGTACTCCATCTCTTAATTCATAATTTGTTGCACGGCTTTTTAATTTGTGTGCCTCTAATCTATTTCTTGGTGTTTCCCCTTTCATCGCATGCATGAAGTTCTTCTCTCCAATCTTCTTCGCAAAGTGTTTGTGTTCCATCTTCTATTAGCATTACATATGTTTCCTGCTCTTCTTCTTTATTAATTGATGGTGTTAAAAGTGTTTGTATTTTTATATTTCTCGCAGTCGGATCTGTCATCATACTTGATATAAAGGCAAGAGCATCTTCGCGAGTCTATTGTTTCTCCTTGATATATGTCTCCATTTTATTTTCGTGTCTGCACCGATGACGTCAACAAGTTTCTTGTACTTTTGCAAAGATAGTTCATTTGTAGTATATTCCTCTTTTATTTGGCGAATAGCCAATTGCGAATCACTGGTAATCCTCACATTTTCCAATTTCATTTCTTCGTCTTTATATCCTAATTTTTTGTAAGTATGGTAAAACATGATGCTCACCAAACTCCCCGTATCCACCAAAGTTCTATTTATTGCCCATTCTTCCACTGCTTTTTGGTCCTTCTCCATTTTTGCATGCATTTATTGTGATCACTAATGGGGATGTATGGCTCAAACCCTTTTATGTACCTCATTCTTTTGTGAATGTTATTTTCTGTTTTCCCACTCTTTCAAAGACGATGTCTTCTCCCATATATCATCCTCTTTCCTTCAAAATCTCGTTTATGTATTCTTCCTTTGATGTTTTCATGAAATTCATTAATCATTGCTTTTGTAATTATATTGTACTCTGTATTTTCATCATATTCCTTGTTTTTTTAACTTCTCTCCCTCATCTGATTTAACATTTCTCTCTCTCATTTTCTTGATTCGAATAATTTTGATTGCAATCTTTTATTTTTAATCCTCTTTCAGTCCCTCATTTCTAGCGCATATGTAGTTGCGGGAAATCCCACACTACACCCCTCACTAGAATTTACTCAACTAATCCATTTGAAGATGAATAACTATAGATTTTATTGATTATTTTCTTGAAATGTTTACAAAAGAAGATAGAGAACAGAGCTAAAGAAATTATAATCACTCTAGATTTTCTCTCTCCTAATGACTTGCTTAACCATTCAAAAGAACTCTCCCTACAACAGACTTACTCAACCCCTTTATATAGGGTATTACATGGTGGATGACAAGCTAAGCTATCCTTTATTTTAGGGAATGACTCGCGATGTATCGCAAGTGTATGAATGTTGCGTCTCGTGACACTCCTAAATCTCGCCAAATATTCACATTTTTCTCATGTTCTAGTTGTCGTCATCCATTGCGTCATTAATTATACTTCCTTGCGCATCTTCACAATCTTGTCGTTTACTATTCTCGCGAGATATTGATGTTGCGATATTCTGATCCTACAACCAATTGAAAAAGCGGGGGTACAACAACCTCACCCAATATTTCGATTAGCAATCTGTATGTACTAACTCTAATATACTTTTAAGAGAATCAACTAGACAATGTGACTCAATCTTAATAAAAAAGTATATCAAGGAGTTAATATCTCTATCTCTCGATTTGATCTTTACTCAAGCAAATGGAAATCTGCTAGTCTTTATCAAATACTAGAGAGATAAACTTGGATGGTACCAAAGACCAATATCCAAGCGTCAATCAATGTAAATCAATAACCAAAGGTTGGATATTCTAATTCAACCAGCACCGAATAGAACTGTGGATTTTGATAGAGTAAGCGTGCATACTTGGAGATCAGACTCCCGTGGACGAAAGGAGAAGAACATCAATTGTAAACAATGGACAAGAGGAGAGAGACCGAGAAGGGATTGGAGAAATAATTCATGGAAACGAAGAGATCGCAGCATTAGAGGCATTGAGACAAACAATACATGAAGAAAGACGATTAGAGGCAGAGGAACGTGCAAATTTGACAAGACATAATCATGAGTTGAGGATGGAAAATATTAGATTACAAAACAAGATCGATAAGCACTACAAGGTCAAGCTCAAGATCAATTAGAGAAAGAAGGAGAATTTTACCTCGGGAAAATGCGATGAAGAAAATCAAGAAGAAAAGCGCAAAATCCAGCATGTAACATTGGCTAGAGAAGAGAAATGATGGAAGATCGTTATATCCCACGTCCGAGACTCTTCAAAATGGGCGAGGAATGATGGAAATCAAGGAAGGAAATATGCAGCGTCGGGACAAAATAGTCTAGTTGGTGAAGAAAATCAAGAAGAAGGAAGAAGAATATTGCATGGGAGAGAAGCACGGGGGGAAGCAAAAAGAGATTGAAGATGAAATTGAAAGACATTATGTTGAACAAGTACCGAAGCTAAGTAGAGAGAAAGATTGAGATCAAATGGAAGAACAGGGAGTTAGAAGAGGCGGTCGGGCAATAACCATGATAATCGAAAGAAGGCGAGAACAAAATCGCAACAATGGTAATATCAATGAAGAATATGAAAGAGTACAAAGGAGAGCTGATAGGCAACAAAGAAGAGAAATTGATAGATATAACGGTGTGCGAATTCGTGAAAGAAATAAAGGAGAAGATCGCAGAGAAAGACGATAAGAGAATGATGAACAAGAAATTCAAAGTAGACATGAACGCAGGAGAAGAGAAGCGGAACTAAAAAGACCAAATGAATTCAAATTACGGTGTAAATGAACAAATTTTGAGAGAAATTGGCGTAAATGAGAGGAATGATGAAAAGTTAAAAGGGGAGGAGGAAATAGACAGTTGGATGAAGCCATAAGAAGACTGCGAAAACTCCGTTCACATAAGAGATACGATTAGGAGGAATACCACCAAGTGCAATATACCTACATTAACCAAAGATTTTCGATGGAACAACTTGTGCGATACTGAGATATCAAAGCTTATATGAGATGTATGTTACAATGGGAGAATCATGATGCTATATTGTGCAAATATTTTGCATCAAGTTTGACAGGGGAAGCTTTGAAATGGTTTGAAGGACTACCGAAGAATACAATAACATCTTTCAATCACTTGCGGGTGATGCGTGTCGTAACCACAACAAATTAATTAATACTTTACTACCTAATTAACTAGTAATATAGGGTAGTCAAGGTCGATCCCACGAGGAGCACGAGATTCTAGTTGTAAAAATTGTCACGAAAAGGGGGGTGTAAAAAGCAAAAGAAAATAAACAAAACAATTAAAAGGTAAAGTTAAAAGCAATAAGAGAGACGAGATCAAGGAATCCTTCTTCGTTACGAAATAATGAATCAAGTTATGTTCTTTTCTACTTGTTATTAGTCACAATTATCACCAACCGTAGGATAGCAAGTCCGCTTAGCTAGCCTTAAAATCCCTAATTTCACCGGAGTAACAGTCCGCTTAGTTATCGATTCTATTCAAAAGAACCACCTTGAGGTCCGCTTACAAGATGTAATTCCCAGAATGCATTAAGATTTATGAATTTAGGTTTAGTACTAGTAGTTAAACTCGGTTCGCTTGGTTCACTTTCTAGCGTTGTTTCTACACACAATTGCTCCACGGAATCCCTCCGCAAGGTCTCGTGTTTGCTACTTATGTAAAGAGTCAAGAAACGATTACTTATCTCCTAACTTTCACTAGCTTTAGATTAAATCAACAAATCAATTTAGCATGCATTCTAAACAATCTATCAATCAATCATGAATGTCTTTAAGATCACTCCTATTAGTAAAAACAAACGATAATCATGTGAAGAACTTCAAGATAGAATTAAAAACAAAAACTCAAATCATATTAAGAACTAGGAATTCATCCTCAATCAATAAAATTAACTACTCATGTTAAAAAGTTCACACAAAGAATAGAAAAGAAAAGAATGTGTGTGTAGAGATGTGTAGAGAAAGATGTGTAGAGAGCTTCCATTTATAGGCTTCAATATTCTCCAATTCTTCCAAGGAATAGAATCCTTATTCTTTTGCAATTCAATTTCCAAATCCAATGCTTTTCTCAACTCTTCCACCTTCTCTTTCCAAATTTGAGTCCAATTCTCCATCCAATTCCTAGCCCAAGTCTTCACACCCATGAGAGAGGTCCATGAAAATTCTGGAATTTTGCTCGCCGGAAAACTGGGATTATGGCCGGAATTGTGCCGGAAAACTTCGCCGCCGGTTACCTGGAAATTTCTCCGTCGAGAGAATATTCGACGGAATATTCCGTCCGGTCCTCCGTTAGGACTAACGGTCACATGGGTCAACCGTCAGTCAATCCGTTAGTCAACGGGTCAAGTCAGAGAGTTCAGCTGAGTCAACTCGGGTCAAATCGACCGAGTCAGAACGATTCAATGATCCAACTCAGCCTTGCACTGTGCCATTGCAACCTTGCATGTGCCATATCTTTGTGATGCACAATGATTGTGCTTCAGCCATGATGGCCCTGTGTACAACTCACCCATTCAATCCTCCCTGTAACTTCAAAACAATACCTACACAGCACCAACTCCATTGAAATAGACAACAGTCACTGGCAAATCTTCCCTGAATTGCACCACCAGGTTCTAAGTATCAACAATGACCACATCTCACCTTTGGTGCCAATACCAACGACAAACACCACCTGCAATGCAGCCTTCACTCCAGTCATCACCACAATTACCCATTAGCTCCATCATTTCTTGCAAGCCCTGCCACTAATTCCTGCCATCAAACAACTCAGTCTGAGCCCTGCAACTCAAGAGCCACTAGCTCAGGCCAGAACCTGCAATGCCTTCACAGCCACCAGCCTGCTCCATTCTATAACTCTGCTTAACCACAACTCCAGCCTCCTGCCTTCCATTGCATCCCTTTTTACTTGGCCTGCAGCTCAACTCATCCCACTAACTGGCAGCAGCAGCTCAAACCAATTACTCCATCAGAATTCCATTACCAGCACTATTTCAATCATTCCCTGTATCAATCCTACACATACATCTAGTTGAGAGTTCAAAGATCAACTTCACATCATTAGCCCCTTATTTGTCACCACTGATCAATGGCAAAGATATGCTCTCCGGAACCAAACCCACTTTCAATATCTATCAATTCTTTCAATCCACTACCAACTCAAGACATCACCACCCTGTCTTTGAAATCTCGGCTCAAGCCATTCATGCTCGAAAGACCAACTCATTTCCATCATCATTCTCGCTCACAAAGACTGACCCATACATTTACCACCATCACGCTCGCACAACAACCACCACCTAGCTCCTAACTACATTCTTGCACAACTTTGCTTCAATCAGCTTTTCAGTCCTCAACACCACTGCTTTCACTTCCATAACAAATCGATTCGCATTCTTACCAATTCTCGGTCTTGCAAAGATCGCCTCTGCCCTAGCCAAGCAAAGACCAATCCCAACTAGCATCAACCATTTCATTGCACCCATCAGCTATAAGTTGCTTTGATTTCAATCTCACAGATCCCATTTTAAGCTTATCTCTCTGAATTATATCAACACCCAGTCTTCATCAATCAATGGCGTAATCAATTTCAAAGATCTGTCTCTAATCACAATAGCAAACTTCACTAATTCTTTATCATCGATTTCAATCCTCGATCCGCTCGAACTCAAGAACAATCTCACCGCTCAAAACCCGTTGTTCTTCTTCATCTCCTTAATTTCCATTATCAAGCATATGCTCGAATTCATCGAACCTAAGACCACCACCATTCTTCAAATTAGCGTAAACCCAATCTCAATCTTCTCTCGTATTCTTAATCAAATCCATCTTCTCACATCACAGAAGTCTTCAATTCTTCAAACCCCCGATTCATCCATTACCACTTCAAACCACCTCTCTCTCTCGGTTTATCAAAAATCAACACAAACCCCATCCTTCTCTCTCGTCTCACAATTCGACAAAGACTTGACTCCTCTCGATTTCTCCTCGATCTCTCTCGCAGCTAGCCGTCATTCATGGCCGCCTTCATCTTCTCTCGATTTTCGAGTGAAGCAATGATCGAGACTTGAAAGAAAACATCTCTCGAATTTAGGGGTAGGTTATAAATGGGTCGGAATATTGGTACTCGGGCTTGGATCCAAAGTGCGGGTATGGATCGAGTGTAGATGGATGGCTTAGGTTAGGGTATGGGTGGATCAGACATGTGGGCTTGGGTTTAGGGTGTGGGTGGATTCAGACACCCACCATAAGTACACCCCAAATGTGCTATTCTCACTCCCTTCTTTTGGATAAGGGACAGCTCTTTGACCTCCCCTTAACCTTGGCTGGGCTCCATATAGTGCTCCCTCCTTGGTGAAATGACCTTTGTACCCTTTTTGCTCAAATTGGGTGATTTCTTCTTCTTTTCCTCCGTGCGACTCCAAAGTAGCTATAAAACTCAAAACAAGCGTAAAATACATAATTTACAAGAAAAATAGCAAAGAAAGCATAAACTACTAGATAGTAAATTAGGTGTATTCTACACCTATCAAATTCCCCCACACTTAGACTTTGCTAGTCCTCAAGCAAATCAAACTAAAAACTCACAACTTCAAAGCGTTCAAGCGTCACAAGCATCCAAAGAGTTATGAGGACATAGAGTTTCGCATGCTAGTAATAAGAAGTTAGAAATACCAAAGAACATATTCTCATTCTTAAATGTTGAGTGAGAAATAACCACACCATAATGAGAGAATGCGTGTTTGAGAAACGATCAATAAGCATTTCGCCTCGACTTCGCCTCACCAAATAAGATTTTATGATAATTGCACTCAAAAAAGACAGCTTTTTTATGGGTCACACATGTGTGCAGTAGGAATGAAAAGAGAATTCTCGCGATCACGTTGAATGGTGGGAAGGACAACTTCCGAAATATTTTGAAAAACCCACATCTTCTAATATTTTGAAAACCATTTTTCCGACGATCTCTAAGAAAGGAAATCAACCATTATTATCGAGGATGAGATTACTTACTTTACCTTCACATCCGATCGCCAATTATGATAACACCACTCTCACGGCATCCAATAGAAACGTCTTCCGCTCCTTATCTTGATCTTCATAGTTCCTCGGTTTTAACTATTGATGATAAACCCTCGAATTTCATAAATCCTTGACAATTTATAACTCTTTTACCTTAAAACCTTGTCGCTTGAAACTTCCTTATATATTTTCCTTTTCGGCTTATTATACAAAAAACAAATTTTCTCTTGTTTTTCTTCTTTTTCTTTTTTTCCTTTTTTTTTTTTTTTTTTTTTAAATTTTTTTTTTTTTTTTTTTACAAGAGAATACAAAATAAACCATGGCCGTGGAAGAAGTATTTTACCGCTTGATTCTTCACAACTTGTATCGTCTTGAAATCATAAACTTCAAAAATTCTCACCTTTTTACTTTTCTTCGCTTTTCATGAATAAGTCTTCATACTTGAATATAAAATTACCTCATTGTATTGTAAGTCTTCAACATATATGTGAATTCCGCTTATTTGTATGTTGCTTTACTTGTATTTGAAATTTGCTCTTGTTCTCGTTCCGTTGCTTGTAAACCTTAAACTTTTCCAACTTTCCTTGTAGATTTTGATGTCGCTCCTTGTTGATGATGAGAGTGTTTCTATGGATCCGTTGTTGTCGAGAGAGAAATGGTGCTAACTGCAAATCGAACTACAAGAAGGAAGCTTTCATCCATGGACGTCACCCTCATGATTGACAAAATTAGCACTCAAGAGATCAAAGAGTAGTGCTTTTAGTGGTGGGAGGTTGGGTAGCTCACCATTCTACCCGGAATTGACTTACGGTGACACACACTCAAAAGAAGCTCTTTAGTAAATGGAAGAATTCTGGTCGGTGCCTCTCATGATATGAATACGGGTAGTCTCCACTAATGATTGATCAGCAACTCTAATAACGCACTTCTCCCTGCACCAAATTCGCATCACCGGCATGATTAAATCCATTATTTAACACTCAAACAAACAAGAAATCCGAATGTAGTTCTCTAACATTTCCAAGTTCAATTATGTCGGTCAAAATCTCTATGTAAACATACCTAGAAATATGCTAGTGACTCTAAAATCTTTAAAAGTTGGAATTTTTAAGTAAAACCTTTTTTTTTTTTTTCAAATTTTTTCATTTTTTTGTAATTTTTGTTTTAAAAACATGCTTAACCACTCCCCCACACTTAAACCTTACATTGTCCTCAATGTAATTGAATCCTCCTAGTAAAGTCAAGGTGGGAAATTCTAACATGATAAGAAACAAGAAAAGAGATAACAAAAAGCAAAAAGATAAGAAATACAAAACCGATGGGTTGCCTCCCATTAAGCGCTTGTTTTAAAGTCGACGGCCCGACTTAGCTCTTGCAAGATTCATTCCCATATACTAACAATCGGAAAATTTGAGGATCCACCCATAATACCTGTTTTGCAAACAATAACTCCATACAAATATTAGCACAAGAAAACAATAGTGATGTTATCGCTTGATAGAAATTTCCCCACACTTATTCTCGTCCACACTGGAAGTGTATAAAGAACATAGAATTTTGGAACTTCCATGTATTCCTCTTGGCAAACCTGCATGGTGTTAGCATCAAGTGTTTCCAATGGTGGATATCTAGAAACAAAATCATCCAAAAATACTTTCAAGCACATACATTCAAACCAATAAGAGGTAAAGGAGAAGAATCAATATGCAAAGGGTTAGACAAACCTTTCACAATTTCTTGTATTATAGAATCCTCTTCATCCTTAAAAATTCAAGTGAATTACTTACCTCTTGTATATCGTGGTCCTCTATTAAACCTTGCAACCATTCTTCGTCGTTTTCTACCTTAACCAAAGTCTAGGCATCATTAAAATCATTCGCAAGTTCAATTGGGTCTTCCACAAAATCAATGAATGTGGTTTCATCCTCTATAATCATCTCTTCAACATTCTCATCATCGGAATCGGGCCATTCACAAAAATGAATTTCATCGGTATAGATTGTAAGATCTTCATATGCGGGTGTTACGTCGTTTACAACAATAGACAAGTCACATCCAATCTCCTCCTTTTGAATAGGTGAAGGATCGTTATTATGATCCGGAGTTGGAATAACTTTATCCATGTTACAATAATTTTCATAAGGTTCAAAATCATCATCGTAACCCATATAATAACGTTTTTCACGCTCTATTCTTAAAGATCTTTTAGCTTCAAAAATTTCTTCATCCGATGCGATGCCCTCATCGATCAATTGATAGAATCTTCTCTCAAGTTCCCTCAAACTAGGTTGCTTCGCACCAAGGAGTTCATACATAGATTTAGAAGCATAACTATCCTCCCTTCCTAATGATTGTTCACTTACATACCCGTCATAAGGTTGTTGATATGTATGAGAATATCCATAAAGTCTGTATCCTAAGGATGGTTGGAAGTTGACATAATGTTGAGGTTGAAAACCGTATTGATTGTTGTAATATGCTTGCTCTTGTCCACCGTACATGGAAAACCGATACCTGAAATAAGATGCAAAAACTTAAGTTAGATACGGTATAGAATCCAACAAAGCAAGAATAAACCAAAAAAAAATAAAAAAAAACAACTAAAATCATGTTGCTCCAAGAAACGGCGCCAAAATTTGATGCGTGTCGTAACCACAACAAATTAATTAATACTTTACTACCTAATTAACTAGTAATATAGGGTAGTCAAGGTCGATCCCACGAGGAGCACGAGATTCTAGTTGTAAAAATTGTCACGAAAAGGGGGTGTAAAAAGCAAAAGAAAATAAACAAAACAATTAAAAGGTAAAGTTAAAAGCAATAAGAGAGACGAGATCAAGGAATCCTTCTTCGTTACGAAATAATGAATCAAGTTATGTTCTTTTCTACTTGTTATTAGTCATGATTATCACCAACCGTAGGATAGCAGTCCGCTTTAGCTAGCCCCAAAATCCCTAATTTCACCGAGTAACAGTCCGCTTAGTTATCGATTCTATTCAAAAGAACCACCTTGAGGTCCGCTTACAAGATGTAATTCGAGTAATGCATTAAGATTTATGAATTTAGGTTTAGTACTAGTAGTTAAACTTGGTTCGCTTGGTTCACTTTCTAGCGTTGTTTTCTACACACAATTGCTCCACGGAATCCCTCCGCAAGGTCTCGTGTTTGCTACTTATGTAAAGAGTCAAGAAACGATTACTTATCTCCTAACTTTCACTAGCTTTAGATTAAATCAACAAATCAATTTAGCATGCATTCTAAACAATCTATCAATCAATCATGAATGTCTTTAAGATCACTCCTATTAGTAAAAACAAACGATAATCATGTGAAGAACTTCAAGATAGAATTAAAAACAAAAACTCAAATCATATTAAGAACTAGGAATTCATCCTCAATCAATAAAATTAACTACTCATGTTAAAAAGTTCACACAAAGAATAAGAAAAGAAAAGAATTGTGTGTGTAGAGATGTGTAGAGAGGTGTGTAGAGAGCTTCTCTATTTATAGGCTTCAATATTCTCCAATTCTTCCAAGGAATAGAATCCTTATTCTTTTGCAATTCAATTTCCAAATCCAATGCTTTTCTCAACTCTTCCACCTTCTCTTTCCAAATTTGAGTCCAATTCTCCATCCAATTCCTAGCCCAAGTCTTCACACCCATGAGAGAGGTCCATAGAAAATTCTGGAATTTTGCTCACGGAAAATCGGGATTATGGTTTAATTGTGCTAGGAAAACTTCGCCGCCGGGCACTGAAATTTCTCCGTCGAGAGAATATTCGACGGAATATTCCGTCAGGGCCCTCCGTTAGGGACTAACGGTCACATGGGTCAACCATCGGTCAATCCGTTAGTCGGTAGGGTCAAGTCGAGAATTCAACCCGAGTCAACTCGGGTCAAATCGACCAGAGTCGAACCATTCAATGATCCAACTCGGGTCTTGCACTGAGCCATTGCAACCTTGCAATGTGCCATATGCTGTGATGCACAATGATTGTGCTTCAGCCATGATGGCCCTGTGTACAACTCACCCATTCAATCCTCCCTGTAACTTCAAAACAATACCTACACAGCACCAACTCCATTGAAATAGACAACAGTCACTGGCAAATCTTCCCTGACTTGCACCACCGTTCTCTAAGTATCAACAACAGCCACATCTCACCTTAGGGTGCCAATACCGCCCCGACAAACACCACCGCAATGCAGCCTTCACTCAGTCATCACCACAATTACCCATTAGCTCCATCATTTCTTGCAAGTCCCACCACTAATTCCCGCCATCAAACAACTCGTCCTCCGAGCCCGCAACTCAAGAGCCACTAGCTCAGGCCAGAACTCCGTAATGCCTTCACAGCCCACCACCTGTCCATTCTATAACTCGCTTAACCACAACTCCAGCCTCTGCCTTCCATTGCATCCCTTTTTACTTGGCTCAGCTTCAACTCACCACTAACCGGCAAAAGCAGCAGACTCAAACCAATTACTCCATCGTAATTCCATTACCAAGACTATTTCAATCATTCCCCGTATCAATCCTACACATACATCTAGTTGAGAGTTCAAAGATCAACTTCACATCATTAGCCCCTTATTTGTCACCACTGATCAATGGCAAAAGATATGCCTCTCGGAACCAAACCCACTTTCAATATCTATCAATTCTTTCAATCCACTACCAACTCAGCACATCACCACCCTGTCTTGAAATCTCAGCTCAAGCCATTCATGCCTGAAAGACCAACTCGCTCCATCATCATTCGCTCACAAGACCAGACCCATACATTTACCACTACCATGCTCGCACAACAACCACCACTGCAGCTCCTAACTACATTCTTGTACACCGGCTGCTTCAATCCTTTTTCAAGTACCCTCAACACCACTGCCACTTCCATAACAATTGATCTCAGATTCTTACTAATTCCTCAGTCTTAAAGATCGCTTCCGCTTAAATGTTAAAGACCAATCCCAACTAGCATCAACCATTTCATTGCACCCATCAGACTATAAGTTGCTTTGATTTCAATCTCACAGATCCCATTTTAAGCTTATCTCTCTGAATTATATCAACACCCAGGTCTTCATCAATCGATGGCGTAATCAATTTCAAAGATCTCATCTCTAATCACAATAGTGACTTCACTAATTCTTTATCATCGATTTCAATCCTCGATCTGCATTTAACTCAAGAACAATCTCACTGCTCAAAACCCGTTGTTCTTCTTCATCTCCTTAATTTCCATTATCGCGATATGCCTGAATTCATCGAACCTAAGACCACCACCATTCTTCAAATTAGCGTAAACCCAATCTCAATCTTCTCAGATTCTTAATCAAATCCATCTTCTCACATCACGAAGTCTTCAATTCTTCAAACCCCGATTCATCCATTACCACTTCAAACCACCTCTCTCTCTCGGTTTATCAAAAATCAACACAAACCCCATCCTTCTCTCTCGTCTCACAATTCGACAAAGACTTCGCCTCCTCTCGATTTCTCCTCGATCTCTCTCAGCTAGCCGTCGCTCATGGCCGCCTCATCTTCTTCTCTCGATTTTCGGTGTGAAGCAATGATTGAGACTTGAAAGAAAACATCTCTCGAATTTAGGGGTAGGTTATAAATGGGTGGAATATTGGTACTGGCTTGATCCGGCACAGGTATGGATCGGGGTGTAGATGGATGGCTTAGGTTAGGGTATGGGTGGATCGGACATGTGGGCTTTGGTTTAGGGGCAGGTGGATTCAGACACCCACCATAAGTACACCCCAAATGTGCTATTCTCACTCCCTTCTTTTGGATAAGGGACAGCTCTTTGACCTCCCCTTAACCTTGGCTGGGCTCCATATAGTGCTCCCTCCTTGGTGAAATGACCTTTGTACCCTTTTTGCTCAAATTGGGTGATTTCTTCTTCTTTTCCTCCGTGCGACTCCAAAGTAGCTATAAAACTCAAAACAAGCGTAAAATACATAATTTACAAGAAAAATAGCAAAGAAAGCATAAACTACTAGATAGTAAATTAGGTGTATTCTACACCTATCAGCAGGCTATATTTTTAGGGGCATATATAAGTAATAATTCCTCACGACCTGGTATTGAAGATGTATTTGGGTTAAAACAAAGGGTTGGTGAAAGTTTGAAGCATCTAACTGTGAGATGGAAGACAATGTGTAGCGAAATGGCTGGTCGTGTGGAGGAGAGATATCTCATCTTATCATTCATTAATGCTATGTTCGCGATAAATCTGTTATATATTCAAATTTTTAGAATCAAAATACAATCACAATGACCGAGTTGCGAGAGCTTCAGGGGAGTATATTGCTTTAGAGGAAAAGCAAAATGAGATGGAATCATACCCCGTCACGAATACAAATTCGTGGAGTCAAGAATGCAAGTTTGTTACCCAAATTGATAAACACCGCATGGCGAGTACCTCGCAAGGTCAACAAGGAATGATGATACCGGATGATGGTCGCAAAAGTTGGTAGCCATGGGAAGTCGCGATCGGGGAAGAATTTGAGAGAGAAAGAAATTTCTACAACTGTATTAAAATAATAAAATTCAAAGGCTTGATCAACCGCAAGAAACCTATGGAGGTCGAGGCATAATTATCATAGAGGGCAGCGAGGTCATAGGGTAGTATGGGAAGAAATCAAGATGCCCCCTCCGAACGCTAGTGTAGAGAAAATATGGGAAGCTATAATCTTGATGGAAAACATACCGCACCATGGAACATGGGGAATGAACTGTCCAGTGACGGAAGTCATGAATTCTGTTCCTATCACCATTTTCATGGACACCTAACTAATGATTGTAGGAATGTAAAAAGAATCATCCTCGAATGATAGACCAAGGAAGCTAAATCATTTCTTAAAATCAAGAGAAGACTCAACCATTACCAACACCTCCGTAAATTCACAAAGAGTAAATACAATAAAAGGGAAAGAAAACGTTTTGTAGAAGTTGGAGCGAAGGCCAAAAACTTGTTCTCGCAACTCTATCGACATTCTGTGACTGGACAATTGAAGATTTTCATGATAGTGTTCTCGTGAGGGTTTTCGCAAGAGATGTTGACAATAGAGAAGTAATGAACATCGCAAGACATCGCCACCAAAGAATGGCAAACGATTATTTCTTTTATCGCAGAAGAAGTACAGAAGGTAGCGAGATGCATGACAGTCCATTAGTGGTAAGATTGGAGATTAACCCAAAACTCAAGTTGATGATGAAGATAATGGGCGAGAAAATTCATGGGCAATAAATAGAATCTTAATTGAACCGGAAGCTTCCCGTAAACATCCTTTACCACACTTACAAGACTATGGGAGGGAAAGACAGAAAGATTTGATACCTTCAACCTATAAGATTTATGGTTTTAATGGTACTGCCAATAAACCTAAAGGAGAAACTCGATGCGAATACCACCTAAAGGATTATCAATCAAATCTTGTTTTGCATAGTCGATGTGGAATCCCCATCTAACATTAATTGGGCACTTTGGTTACATGGAGATCTTTGGGCTTAGATCGACTTACCACTAAAGGCATCAAATTTCTCATCCTGGTGGTGTTCGAGTTATAAAAGGAGATGGGTTGAAGGACAAAAATGCTATGAAGTTGAAGTGGAATCTTGTGAGGAAAGGGGTCAGCTTCGTACAGAAGAATCGAAACAACATTAAAGAAGAAAAAGAAGGGAATGAGCCGTGGAAGATTAGAAGTGAGAGTCAAGATACATTGCTAAATCAATGTCTCAAGACAGTTGGAAATTGCGATGATTTCGTAAAAGGAAGGGAAATATCGAAATTTAAAATGAAGAAGCAGAGCAATGTATGGCATGCTGGGCAGTTAAAGTAATCGACTTTAGATTTGTAAACGAGCTGTTGGATGCGATCTGCGATCCTCAAGTTCCGATCAAAAAGGTGGCTACGACATCATCATGATCTCGAATCGAACAGAGATGATGGTGAAGCCTGGCTGGTATCACACAAACGAGCGAGTGAGAGACCGGCCCACGTAACACGAAGCTTTTGTAAGTGATGGATCATGTAAGCCATGACCATAAAACTCCGGCCGGGTCTGCGATCATGATCTCGCGATGGGGAGTGTGGCGGCTATAACACGACACTTTGGCAGAAGGCGGCAGCATGACACAATCTTTGGCAAGGAGGGAGTGGCGGCTACATGGGAAAATGTTGCGACTTCGAGAGCGAATGTCATGAGTGGCCTGAGAAAAACGTAAAGAGGCTTCCTTCGAGCATATGGCCATGATGGCTGAGCTTGCAAGAACTTTCTGCCTCTCAAATCGAGCAATGGTAATGAGAAGGTTGGCTCTTCCTCGCCTCCGCCCCTCGTCCCGATAAACAAGTGGTGCAGTCTGGCTTACGATTGAGGTGGCCATGCTCAAGAAATATTAGGAGTAGCGGCGGCCTGGCTCGTAATAAGAGGTATCATGTCGTGAGGGGATGCTTTAGGTGCTGGGCTGGGTGTTAGTGGTAGAGGATGTAACGCATGGGACGTGTTGACTGCGCTAGTGGATGGTACATTGGTGTTTGCCCCGTTCCCTTGCTCGTCCGATACGCTACATACTCTATTCGCTAGGGTCTATCCACGAAACTAATTTTTCAAAGTTGTAAATTGAGTTTATTGTGTGACGCAACTCGGCCATGAAAAGTCCTCCGTACGTCCTTATTGTCTCAGGTAACATTTTTATGCCAACTAAAAATACAGAGGATCTCCACCCCTGCGCACCTTCCCCGAATCTATCTTTTTCTTGACGATGCATTTCGTGAGCATTATATTCATCAAGTAGGGATGATTGATTTAACTCGTGGTAATGGCAATACTTGGGATTTGCCATTTGTTCTTCAGCTTGGTAGGCGCTAACAGGAGGTAGTTTGATGGCATCGCCTTGAATCCATACTTCTAGGTGTTCGATTACTTTATCGATCGGGAACGGAAGTTTGAGCCACATATCCAGCTTTCTTATTGTTGCACAGAACCTTAGCCGCGACTTCTTGGGTGAAGGCGATCGATGCGCCGGTACATACACATTTGGGTTGTTGTTCCACTTGGAGTTTTTCTTCCTCATTAGCGATCGATGGGAGGCTGATATTTTATTAGAAAGACGCCGCTCGTAAACGCCTTTTAGGAGCTTCTTCATTTCGAACGGTCTTGGACCGACTTCCAGGTGCGAAGAGCGGATCTCTTAGCAGCTCACGCAATATGGGAATTGATATTTTTAGGAAGGATGCATAATGAAATCACCTTTCACAAGAGGACTGGGCTTACGAACGTGGATAAATCCCACGTCTCTTTTCTCTCCATCTTGAGGAAATATCTTTTGATCTTCATGAGACAAGTTAGTTGGTGGATACCTTTCCATTCAACAATGACTCACAGGCTTCATCCAGCAATACGTAAATTGAAATTCAAGCACAA
>JAJJWW010002815.1:0-85776 GCA_023531295.1 Papaver armeniacum
GATTCCACAATATCTTCTTTCGCCGCGTCGATTAAGATTATTGTGAGGTGATTGATAATACTAGGCTGTTCTTCGGGAATATAAGTACGGGTTATCAATTGGTTCTGTTCACCTTGATTTATCAAAAGATGGAACAAAACTTGTAGGTATTTCGTGGGAGACAGATTTATCTATTACTTTGTAGACTTTTCTGTGTGATACAGATTTGTTTATTAAAGTCTTCGACTTTGGGTCGTAGCAACTCTTAGTTGTGGGTGAGATCAGCTAAGGGAATCAAGTGCGTAGTATCCTACTGGATCAGAGACATAAGGAGCGCAACTGTACCTTGGATCAGTGTGAGATTGATTGGGGTTCAACTACAGTCCATCCCGAAGTTAGTTTGTAGTAGGCTAGTGTCTGTAGCGGCTTAATATAGTGTGTTCAATCTGGACTAGGTGCCGGGGTTTTTCTGCATTTGCGGTTTCCTCGTTAACAAAATTCTGGTGTATGTGTTATTTCTATTCCGCATTATATTTTGTTATATAATTGAAATATCACAGGTTGTGCATTAAGATCAATTAATTAGAATATCTAACCTTTGGTTGTTGATTTACATTGATTGACACTTGGATATTGGTCTTTGGTACCATCCAAGTTATTTCTCTTGTACCCAATTAGACTCGCAAATTTCTATTTGCTTGAGTAAAAATTGAATCGAGAAAGAGAGATATAACTCTTTGATATACTTTATTAAGATTGAGTCTATTTGATTCTCTTGAAAGTATAATGGAGTTTGTCCATACAGATTTCTAATCGAAATATTGGGTGTGGTTGTTGTACCCCCGCTTTTTCAGACTGTACTTCAGTTGAATCTGGAGAAGAGTGCTATGACTTGCATAGGTGCATATGAGTTTGTGCATGAGCTTTCTTTGGAGTTGGGATGTAAATTGGATAGTCTACCAATAACCTATTTTGGTGCTACTAAAATAAATGTAGCTATTTGGGAAATTATCATTCAGAAGATGAAGGAAAAGTTAGCACCTTGGAAGAGGAAGTTCTTAAACAAGGCATGGAGAGTTACTTTAATCAAAAGCTCATTGGAAAGTACTACTGTGTATTTTCTCTTTATTAACTATATGCATGTTTCTGTGGAGAAAAGACTAAATAGTATTATAAGAAAATTCTTGTGTGTGTGGGGGGGGGGGAATAATAAGAATAAAATGAGCTGGGTCAATTTTAAGACAGTGTGCCAACCCAAAAGCAAAGGAGGATTGGGAATAATGAGTTTAAGATTAGTGAACAGATCTCTTTTAGCAAAATGGCATGGGAGATATTGTAAGTGAAAAACCGGGGGTCTAACAACCATACCCAATATTTCTTTTAGGCAATCTATATGGACAAACTCCAATATAATTCCAAGAGAATCAACTAGACAGTCAGACTCAATCAATGGAAATATATCCAAGAGTTGTATCTCAATTTCTTAATACAATCTGCCATCAAACAGAAGAATTTCTGTGAGCCTGATTTATATGAGAAATAACTTGAACGGTACCAAAGACCAATGTTCAAGTGTCAATCAATTTATATCAACAACTAAAGGTTGGATTATCTAATTGATTGAACTTCGCACAACTAGATTATCTAATCAAGTTGTAACTAATGACCAGTTACAACTTGCATTCCAATATAGCTTGTGATCGGTTACAGATAGATTTACAATGAATCTCATAATAGATTACAACAAACTATATTATATAGGCTATGACCGGTTATACCATAAATCTCAACAAGTTAAGATAGGTTCTACCAAAGTCATATTCCATTGATCATTTAACGAATAGCAAGACCATTATTTTCACCATTCAAAAATCAGTCTCAAAAATGTAAAGGGATTTAATAGTGAAAAAAAAATAGAGGTTAGTCAGATCACTTCAATACAACACAAACCCATGCAAGCAGTAACCATAAATTAGATGCCATATCCAGAATTGGGAAAAGCCCCAAATTCAAATATAGAACCCTAGTTCTAAAATAGATATCCTAATTTATCAAATTACGCACCCCCAAAATTTAAAATCCAGAGATATGTACAAATACATACATCTCATGCTCAATTAGCACTAATCATCCAATTCTATTGATAAATAAATTGGTATGGACCCTAGCTATACTATGTTTACTACACCTTCAATATAAAATGAAATTTATAGAAAAATACCGGACCAAAACAACACATCTTGCCTCAATCAATTTCTTCATGCTGAAAAACGGAAAAGAGAATTTCTCCAACCTATTTATATAAACAAAAAAACTAAAAAAAAAAAAAAATCTATGAAAACCCTATATCCATAGTCATAAATAGACTTAATCATCATGAATCAAATCAATCAATCATTGGCCATCAATCACAAAAACCAACACGAAACAGATAAAACTCGGAAAAAATCAAAAAGAAAACTGATTATTACCTCCCAGTCGGAAGATTTTGATCTTCGGGGTAGAGGGAGAGATGTAAAAAGAGAGAAATCCAGAGACTTGAGTATAAACACAGAGATCTACAAGAAGAAATTGAAAGATTGTGTAGTGTTTGGGAGGAGAAAAGTGAATTTGTGTATAAAAACTAGAGTTTTATGAGAAATCGAGAGATTGTGTAGTGTTCATCTCTGTCAATCTGAGTTTGGGTAGAGAGATTGAGAGAGAGCAACTGAGAGGAAGAGCTGAGACGAAGAGGCGGAAAGATAGAGATGGGAAGTGATATTTTGGGTAGGGAATAAAAACTAGGGTTTTATTGTTGCGTTGCATCTCGAGAAAAATATGAAGGGTATAGGTATAAGTTTAGGTATAAATGGTATAAATTGATGGGTAGAAAGTGTGAGCCCAGAAAAAACTTGTGTGTTACGACCCAAGTGTGACCAAGCGTGTGACCGGCACGCCTATAAAAAATTTCGTAACGGCTGACCTCTGTTACGAATTTTTAAAAATTTAGTAACAGCTTCAGCCTGTTACGAATTTTTTGTAACGGGAAATTTATAACGGCCCATAAGCCGTTACGAATTGTTGTTACTAATCCGTGAATTTGGTGTAGTGACATCTACTTCCTTAAAATCATGTTAAGATACACAGTTTTCTAGGATGAAATCATACCTATATAATGCACACATAATCAAATAATATATACAATATATTATGTCGATGTCGTGTATACGAAGTTCCAAAATATAAGCGTTCATACTTTGTAATATGTTTTCCTTGACACTTTGATCATACTATTATGACCAAGTCACATCACTAGAGTATTATATACAATATATACAGCTTCGCATGTTATGTTTTCAATATAACACGACTTGAAAGATACGTTAGGAATGGAAACAAGATCAAGTCAATATTACTAACCTCAAGTGGAAGGATGATGTCGTCGTTGTAGTCGTTACTTCTTCACATTCTTCAGGTCTTCAGAGCAATACTTGTACGTCTCAACATTCTTATACTTTCTAGTCTAACATAAACAAAGTTGTCTCTAGTATTTAATCAAGCGACTCTAGATGAGTTTTGGTACTAAAATATGACAACCAAAAATACCAAGTGTTGGTATGTCAAGTTTGGTTGTCATATTTTAGTACCAAAACTCATCTAGAGTCGCTTGATTAATTATGTCAACCGAACTAAAATATACAATATATACAACTTCGCATTTTATGTTTTCAATATAGCACGACTTGAAAGATACGTTAGGAATGGAAACAAGATCAAGTCAATATTACTAACCTCAAGTGGAAGGATGATGTCGTCGTTGTAGTTGTTACTTCTTCACATTCTTCAGGTCTTCAGAGTAATACTTGTACGTCTCAACATTCTTAGACTTTCTAGTCTAACATAAACAAAGTTGTCTCTAGTATTTAATCAAGCGACTCTAGATGAGTTTTGGTACTAAAATATGACAACCAAACTTGACATACCAACGATTAGTGAGTTCAACCGAGCTATGCTCTAACACATCCAATTCATCATCCTCTTTAAAGAGTTTAAAGAAATTTGTATGCGCAAGTAATGATGTATTGGAAAGATTTTTCAATCTCCCTAACTGGTGGTCTTTGTTTTTCTTTTGCTAGTCTTCTTTTATAATCTTGTTAGCATTTGTTTCTTTTAAGCAACAAGCTCTCTATTTGTCATTTTAATTCTCTTTCCTTATATTCAATGGTGGCACAAGTCTATCGTGCCCCTTCTTTGATCAATATACTCATCTCTTCATCGATTAAAAAAATAATGGTAGCAACATTGGTGACAAAGTTGGAAAAATGTATAGACGATAGAGCTAACCGTAAACTTGATCTCGATGAACATGAAAAATCTCTTACATAAAACTTGACAAAAGCCATAAGCTCTTCATTACGTGATCTGTTTCAAGAATTTCTTCCTCAGCTTCAATCTCTGAGATGGTACTCCTTAACAGCATACACATCGTAACACAAATACTAATGGTACTGGACTTCTTGAAACTCCAGTTCGAGCACCACCAGTTCACCTAAAGTTTGCTTCTTTTGATGGTGATGACCATGATGTTTGGTTATTTCAAGATGAGCAATATTTTCTTGGCATACTATTTGAAAAGGCGAGGGTACCCAATATACCTCAAGCTAAAACCTTTCCTACCTATAAGTCCTTTCTCCGAAAGTGATTGTCTATGGACTGAGTCGAGACAATACAACTAATTGGTTCACACTTCGTGTGATCGTCTATGGATACGAGAGAGAGACAATACAACAACGAAGTATGTTTACTTGATACAAAGGTCCGGACTTAACCAAACACAATAGGATTGCTTATCAAGTAAATAGGAATTAACGTTAGTGTGATTTACTTTAATTATAATAAAACAATTATAATGCGGAAAATAAAAGTAAGTGACATAGCAAGATTTTGTTAATGAGGAAACCGCAAATGCAGAAAAACCCCGGGACCTTGTCCAGAATTGAATACTCTTAGGATTAAGCCGTTACACAAAATTACACCTAACTTCGTATAGTTGAGACCAAGTAACTAACCCTATAGTTCACTTAATTCCGTCTGTATTCCCACGCCTCCGACTTGTGAATAAGTCACGTACTTGGAACAATTCCTTTGGTTCGTATTCCAAACAGTAAAGGAACAACAAATCTGTTTGGTATCAACTCTATTCAACCAAGTGATATAAGTCGGACAAAGGCTATTCTGTTTATCTTAACATAAACTCCTTCGTCGGGTCCTTAGATCTATCTTATGTTCAATCACCCAAAGGTAATCGTTAAAAATTAATCCAATCAATACCTTTAATCACAAGGAAATGTATTGATGCCGATCTACTCAATTAATCAATCCAATCTACCACAAGGATAAACCGATTAGTAATTGGATCCTCTTTTTCCCAAACAAGTATTGTGCACAGCAAAGACTATAAAACCCAAGTCAGATCTTCAATATCTTCTTTGTCTTCAAATCTTCTTAAATCTTCAATAAAAACCGCACACAATCACTTGAATCTCTTGTGATCAATCACGCACTGAAAGCAGTGCATTAACAATGGATTATCACAAGATCATCTTTAGAACTAACAACAGTCTAAAGATCCCTGTCGAAACTCTGAACTAGTTTGAGTTAATCTTATATCAGAAGCGAAGATTCTCAAGAATAAACAAACTATGTGCAATCAGATTTCAACCACCATTAGTCAATCAAATCAATCGAAAACAAAGATAAACCGCAATTATCTAGTTTCCCACCAACGGGTCGCGCTAGAGCTTCTCAATCCCAAAGAAGACTTTACACTGAGCGGCCGTAAGAGATTTCACCTAATTAGGTTACTCTCCTCTCCGAATAGGTGGCTACACCAGTAACAACAACAAAAGAGTAAATCTGTTGTTACGAAGGATTAGTTTGCTAGAAAGGCAAACTTCGTGTATTTAGGATTAGTTTGCTAGAAAGGAAAACTTCGTGTATTTATAGACAAGGAAGTTTGGACACCAAGGAATTGCCAAAACCGAAAATATTCTCAAGATATTCATAAAAGCACAGATTCAGTTTTCATAATTCCTAGAAATGCTCTGTCCAAAAATAACGATCGAAATCTCTCGGAAAATCTAATTAGTAAATGCACATTACTAATTCTGTAATTTCCCTACAAAATGAAATTAATAACCTTAATTAAAAGATTCTTAACTTACTTATGTTTCGATCCTGGGATTCTCTTCCCTTACCCATTAAGGAATATATTTGAACAATTATAGAAATAAACATTCACAACACGTGTTCAAAGTTTGTCGACATCTTAACTTTGTAAGTTCTCTTTCACTACAACCTTGAAACCAATTTGCCACACTTCCAAACAAGTTTAGAATTGGTTCATCTGACTTTCAATAACTATGTGATTGATCAAACTAACATTCAATCACAATCATGGGTTTACGGTTCTACCAAAACAAGTTTCGGTTCTACCTCCATGTGAGTATTGTGCATAGTCAAAGTTCGGTTGAATAGGTACTAGGATCGGTTCCTCACATATATATGGTATCTAACTTATATGTGTTGCACATGTCCATAGGATTGGTTCCCCTTTCTGCTATAAACCTTGCTGCACCCCATACAAGGATCGGTTCCCTTTGATGTACTGCACCCCTTACTAGGATCGGTTCCCTTTCCATTACAAGGATCGGTTCCCTTTCCCTTAAAAGGTCAGACATACAAAATATGATCATACCACAGGTGATTAATTAAGATCGGTTTTACTAATAAAAGTTATACCAATACATAAGTCAGGCCTTTGTGAACAGTTCCACCAAGAACACAACAAGTTGTGAGCGGTTATACTCTATCACACATATTGGTTGTTCATAATATATGCAATGAATAACAAAACCAATAACACCTGGCAATTTCCTTTTCGGTTCACAAACAAGTTTATGAACTTACTTCCTTAGAACACATGTAAACATTGTTCCCTAGGATGAAATCCTCACCTCATACCCATACATAATCACAATAGCATTCAAATGATTATGGCGATATCTTATCTACAAAGTTTAATGGTTAAGCAATAAACCTCGTATTGTATTCCTTAATACTATGTCTATCTATAGTTCAAATATGCTTGATTATGTTTTCAATATGCACGACTTGAAAGATACGTTAGGGAATGAAACAGTTCAAGTCAAATATCACTAACCTCAAGTGGAAGGATGATTGTTTTCGTTGTAGCTCCTTTCTTCACATCTTAAAGTCTTCGCAATACTTGTAATGTCTCATATCCTAATACTTTCAAGCTAACCTATACGAAGTTTAACTCTAGTACATAATCAAGCGACTCTTAACATAAGTTTTGATTCACTAAAATATGACAACCAAACTTGACATACCAACGCTTGGTGGTTTCAACCGAGCCATGCTCTAACAATCTCCCCCTTTGTCAATTTTAGTGACAAAACTCTTACATCATATGGATAAACAAATTGCAATAATTCATTACAATCCGCTTGATTCCCGATTCAACAGCACAGTGAAACTTCAAGAATTCAATCCTTGAAAATGTCGCTGTTGACATTATAATAACAAAGCTATTACTCCCCCTAAGGAAGATAAGTAGATATTCAATCCGCACATCTTTTTTATACCAAACATATGACATGTTACTCCCCCTTAGTTTGTGCTTTCACTCTTTCGTTAGATAAAAACATTCAAGTACCAATATTCTTTTCCCTAGCGATGCCAATCAATATAAATATCAATGCCAGCATCACATGTTTACTCCATATATTTCTACCCCTTTTTGTCACAAAAATGACAAAGAAACAAAAAAATAAAGGACAACACGAAAAGAATCTTACAAATCTCAGAATAGACTTGCAAACCTGTAGAGTTAGGCACGAGGGTTCCACACATCATGTTCTGATAACCAATATCAAAACCGAAACTACAAGTAGTCTTATTTTGATATGTTACCAAGGAAATAATTGTCCAAAATAATTTTTCCAAATTAGTTTAGCAAACCAAAAACGACTAAGCATATTAGTCCCTTTGCTAAACCGATTGTTCAAAAACAACCGCTTAATTCTATAAGACCAAAATATAGATAAAATCCATTTTTCTCATCAGGTTCTAATTATCCATAAACTTAGACCTTTAAATTTTAAACAAGACAAGTACTAGGTTAGTTAACTAGCATTTCTTGTTTATGCATTCGATTATACTTGAATAACCGAAACCTCACTCCGATAAGTCTAACTAAGATCAGAATTAACTTAGTTTCTTATCCGGAATCGAATTGGACTAAACAACTCATCCCGTACACATATTATTTCTTTAAGCCATAAACAATTCATACAAACCAAAATAAATCAACTTGCATAATTATTCACCTCAACCGGAAGCAATTGAAACAACATAGACATTATAAGCACCTTAATTGCACCGTAATTTTGTAAGCCTAAACGATTGATACCATACAAAAGCAAGATAACAATAGTTTTTCTTAACCGGAACCAATTGAATCACACATACACATCAATTGTACCGAAATTTTGTAAGCCTAAACAATTGATACCACACAATAAAGCAAGATAACAATAGTTTTTCTTAACCGGAACCAATTGAAACACACATCCTCACACACATCATGGAATAAATATCAATTGAACCGAAATTTTGTTAAGCAAAAGCAACAAATATATATAATATAAACTCAGGCTTTTCTTAAACTGGAAAATAATTAACTAACAAGATTGTTACCTCAAATTTCGCATCCACTTCTCTAATATGATTGCATCTTCGTCCAGGGAGAATTGATATCGAAATATCACCACGTTGTCATCCTTATGCGTGAACAAAAGAATAACAATACACCTCAACCTTTACCAGAGAAAGGTTGAAAACCGGTTTTAACAATTGCAAGCAAAAGTTGAAAACCGTCGAAACACATATGCTTTTATGCTAAACCAAAACCGATTCAACATATTGTGACTTTTTCACATATTGTTTCTATCGGAACCCCTCATAATCATTTGATAAATCCTACCTACAAGGTTTAGAACTTAATCTCGCTAAATAAAAAAGTCACCCAAACCATGAGGGTTCACAATATATGAGATCGAATATTAAGGTAGTAAAACCGAAATCAAACATCTCATAAATCACTTTGCAATACACCATAAATTTTCAACATAAACTCAAGTATTGCAATCACCTCAATCTTTTAGGAAATTGAATTACGAAACCAACGCAAAAAGAATGAGGTCATTCCGAGTTCGGACGAAGAAGTTATGTGCAAAACAGTTTTTACACTTCTTCGTAAGTGGACCTCTCACTAGGATCGGTTCCCTCACCATGACATGGTACTAGGATCGGTTCCCTCACTATGAAAGGGTACTAGGATCGGTTCCCAAGAGTTACTTGTGACAGATCACAACACTAAACTGTTTTCGACATAACTTTTGCATACGATGTCCGATTTCAGTGATTTTTGGCTCGTTTTGACCACAAAAGCAAGAGATACACATATATGATCAGTAGATATCAACATCATCAACTCAAAATTACTGTTTCTATCAAAATATCAAAATATATATAGAAGGTATGAGTATAGAAGAAAATAAATCTCCCTAAAGATGTTAATTAGTCATATAATAATCAAGAGATCATGTGCTCAATTTTTCATGTGCTTCCTCACCTTTAAAAGATTGAGCACTAAGGTGAGCATGCACATTATAACACAACTAGGTTGTGTTGAGTTGATCCTTGTCTTGTTCGTCACGAGTGACTAAGACCGAATCATCATTCTTGACCTCTTGTTTGGTTTGTTTTCTCTTGTTCCATCTCTTGTTTTTCTTATTTGACTTGTGATGAAGAGTGTCATTATCAAAACCTTTACTAGTACAAGAGATTTAAGACATAATGTCTTTTTTTAGTCTTTCAAGAAGACTCTTGTAATTATTGTCACCAATAATTAACAGCTGAGAGTCATTCTTGTGACTAACTTTTGGTCCCTTCTTGGCTATGGAGGACTTCGGGACCCATTTAGTATTGGGTTTGTCTTTGCAGAGCAAATTGGGTCTTTTTTCTCCTTCATATCATTAGGATCATTGTCCTTTTGAATATTTTGTGAAACACCCTTTCACCAATTTGGAACATCAGATCTTGTCTTTGCATTTAAAAAGTCATCCCTCTTTCTATAATTGGGTCTTTTATGAGATGACCTTGTCGAGTGATATGCAAAATTTGAAATATCATTATAATAATTCTTTTGCCTAAACTTAGGACAATTGTAATTGCAGGAAATTCTACAATACACACCTCACAGGAATTCATAATATCTAACACATATTTAAGATCAATAACCAATCCTTTTATTAATTGAGTTAGAAATTTTACAAGAAGGAAGTGAAATCAAGAATGTTATTACAACTCTAAACTTTCTCTCTCCTCTAAAATTTCTCTCCACTCTCTAAAAGATCTCTCTCTTTCATAAGCTTATTCGGCCCTTTATATAAGACATTACATAATGGATGACTTTCTGCGAGACCCAATTTGGAATATCGCGAGAAGTTTTCTTGGCATCATTCACAAGATCTTGTCTTTGCATTTTAAAAAAAAGTCGTCCCTCATTGATAGCGAGGGTTTATCATGAGGAACTTGGTCTATGGGTCTTTTATGAGATGACACGAAACTATTGATTTCGAGTGATATGCAAAATTTGAAATATCATTATAATAATTCTTTTGCCTAAACTTAGGACAATTGTAATTGCTAAACAACAATGGCGAGAAAAAGAACTATAAAGGAAATTCTACAATACAAATTACACCTCACAAAGAATTCATAATATCTAACACATATTTAAGATCAATAACCAATCCTTTTATTAATTGAGTTAGAAATTTTACAAGAAGGAAGTGAAATCAAGAATGTTATTACAACTCTAAACTTTCTCTCTCCTCTAAAATTTCTCTCCACTCTCTAAAAAGATCTCTCTCTCTTTCATAAGCTTATTCAATGGATTAATTAACCAAAATATAGTGAGGGTGTAGTGTAGGGCCCTTTATATAAGACATTACATAATGGATGGCCCTTTTATATAAGACATTACATAATGGATGACAGCTAAGTTATCCCTTATTTTCGGATCTGACTTGCGACATTCTTGCAAGTGTACAAATGTAAACCTCGCAACACTCCTAAATATCGCTAGGTCTTCACGTCTTTCTCATGTTCTGGATGTCGTCATCCATTGCGTCATTTATATTACTCGTCTGCGATGTCTTCGCAATGTGTCGTTTATGGATTTCGCAAGGGCGTTGATGTTGCGATATTCTGATCCTACATCTTGCCTCTTCTCATGTTTTCTCTACGAAGGAGAGAATGTCATGAGAACTAATCTATTCAAAATGCCGCAACTGTTCATTCTCATATGTTTTGACATGACTTCGTACTTTCATACAAAATTTATTACACGTATCCCTTCTTCCATTCGTTTCTTGACACGTCTTTTTCAACCGTCCTTTCTCAACCGTTCATGTCTACTCTTTGCATTAAATGTGTTTGCCTTTTCTAGAATCCTTCTCTCTATATATATTTTTCTTACCCTCTCTTCTTCTTTTTTTTACTCTCTTTCTTGTTTTCTCTGCAATTTCTCTTCTTCATCTCTCCGTAATTTCCACTCCTGCTACTGCAAATCTTCTTCTTTTTACTTCTTTTGATCTTTCATCTTATTTTCCTTCCCATAATCTGAAAGATGCCTCCAGTTGGTCGTAGATATGAACATCTTTTGGAAGACGTTCAAAAAGATTTGCTAGAAAGAGGTTTCACATTATCCATTATTCCCAATCAAGAATCTAAATCCATTCTCTCTGCCAAACTGTTTACTGATCATCATTGTGATGATCAAAAAATCATAATTTCGCTAGGTCAGATTCTCGTTGGTCTTCCCATTCCTCTCTACAACCCTGATCTTCCCTTGTTTTATGAAATTCTTGCTCATGCGAAATTCTCGCGAGCCATCTATCAATTAAGCGGAGATTGAATCCGCTTAATGCTTGAGTTCGCCAATCGTGGTGCTGGTAAGGGATCTCTTTACCCAAATGAAGTCAGAGATCCTAAATTTGCGGACTTAGAGATACTCGCTGAAAAGTATTCAGTAGAGAGTTTCTTTGAAAACTATGAAATAATAAATATGAAGAACGATATAACTCGCTGGGGTGCAGTTTGAAGAGAAGAGAAAATATCCCCAGCGACAAAATACTTATGTAGGATATCGATTGGCATTCTGGCAAGAACAATGTTCCTCGCCATTCCAAAGACGACAAATGGTGCGTCTTTCCACTACTTTTGAATTGACCTTATATTTGAGGTTCAAATGTGCTCCTCGCGAATCTCGCCAATTATCAGCCTTGGGTATTTAATTGGCCTGAGAAAGCAAAAGAGGTATGCTTCCTAAATTTTGCTCAATTTGAAATCTTCTCTCATTTTTATACCTACTAACCTTGCGAAATTTTTCAGATTATCAAGTTGAGGAGGAGTTATAAAAGGAATGCTAAGGAGAGTACCCTAGCAGCACTCCGTTCGATCACGGATGAAGTAAGAAATACTTTTCTTTATTATTCTTAACAATATTGTTGCTTCTGTATCTTATCTTCATTCGTATGCGAAGGTTGGTGCTGAGATCGCTGGAGAGGAAGAAAATCCTAAGAAGACCAAAGGTCAAGGTAAAGGTTTTCTTCGCAAGGAGAAATCTACTTTCCCATCTTCTAAGAAACGAAAGATCCATTCCTCTTCTCCTTCAAGTCCTCAATCCAGCGAAAGCTCTGATGAAGATAATGATAATGTTGATATCTCTCTCGCAAAGGAGAATCCTCCAACTGAATCTTCTATGGCGCAACTGTCTAGTATCTTCTCTGACTCCATGCAAGGAATTGGGGATGATCGTCTTTCTAATACATGCGAAGCTATCGCAAGTATCTGTGATGCTCCTTTACTAGAGGGTGATGATTCTCTTCATGGGGTCTCCAGATCAGTGACTCCCAGCTTCCTAAATGCACTTGGTGTCTTGGTGCGTCTTTATTCCTTTATTTCTTCATAATTTCGATTTTAAATCATATCTTGATAATTTCTTTACTTTCCTTTATAGTCTGGGAGAGCTTCCTTTTTGTTGCCTCGGATCTTGAGAAAAGGCGCAAAGCATTCTTGAAAAGAAGAATCTTCAACTTCGCAAGAAGAATGAAGAATTGAAATCAAGTCGTTGCTTTTCGCAAGAGAAATGAAGAATTTGAAAGTGAAACTTCTATTCTTCGCGAGAAGACCAAACAACTGGAAGTTGATTCTTCCACTCATAAGAATAAGATATCTAGTCTTCAAAGCGACAATCAACAACTTTATGGTATGAGACTCTTCCCTTTTCCTTTGTTTTGTTCTCTCATTACCTTTCCTTATCTGACTTATCATTTTCGCAGACGTTTATAACCTTTCTGATGAAGCCATTCTTCTTCACTCATTTCCTGAACCTATGGATAATGATGCTCTTCTTGTGCACCTCAACGATTCTTTAGATAGTTTTTCAAATAACAAGATTAAATCTCTTCCTCTAAACGAACTTCAATCCAGATTTCGCCTCTTAGAAATTGATCATAGATCTAGTTTGGGTTTATCCAACCAACTTAAATGTCTGTATCTAAGTTCCAAAGAGAAAATTAATACTTTAAGGAACAAGATTAGTGATCTTATAGATGACAAAGATCGCATCGCTAGTCAAGGTGCCCAAGCATTAGCGAAATTTCAAAAAACTCTTCTTGAAGTTCAAGTTGAACGGGATGAATCCATCCGCCAAAATGCTATACTTAGCGAAAGAGAGAATCAAATTCGCTCCCTTCTTCTCATAAACAATGACGATGAATTCGCTTGGGCTGCGAAGGTTCTAGATGACGCTAGAAATAATTTAGGTGTTAACGTTATCCTTTGCCGAGCATACGGCCTTGATTAGGGATATGATTTCGATAAAGAAGGTTGTTAATTATTCTTCTTTATTTTTTGTTTATTTTCTATGAAACTGTCATTAAGTTGCTAATTTATTGTCATATGTTTGCGAGAATTTTGAGCGAGAGATTTCGCAAAAGAATTGAAGAACTTGAATCGAGAAAGAACATTTCGCAAAGGATTTCTCTCTTCGAAATGACAAATATTCCAAATTGAAGAAGCAACTACAAATTACTGTAAAGAATTTCAAAAATGACGCTGTTCTCTTCCGCAATCGAGACTATTAAGACAATCTGTGATGACAATGACATTCCTCATTCTTCATACCCTTGTCTCCTTGACGAAATCCCCGAGAATGTGCCTTCTTTGGATATCTCTCGATGGTGATGTGCCAAGAAGAGGAAGCAAATGAAGATGAAGAGATAGAAGAATCTGATGAAGATGAAGAAAATGAGAGGAAGAATCGAACAAGAAATAATTCTTTTTTCTTCTTTCTCTTTTTGTAATATCTGTATATTCCTTCTTTTAATCTTCTATTTTTGTAATCTTTTCTTTGCAAAATTCTTGGATCTTCAAATATTAGCTCTACCTTTGTTGTTCCTTTTCTCGCACATGTTAAAAGAACAATTCTTTTTTGCAATACTGATTAATCAATATATTATCAATCTTTCATTTTATGAGCGCGTAAATCTATCATATGAAGACAAATAACATGTTTTTATTCTATACATTCCCATACTTGCCTCTGTTATTTGTGTTCAAATGAGAGATTAAGCAAGTTATGTTCATGCCTCAATCTCGCAACTGTTGTTGTTGAATTTTTTCGCAAGTAAGGAAATCTTGGTTTCTTCCAAGATTTCCTTTTTTTTTTATTTTTCTCTTATGTGGTCTTATTTTTCCTTCCTAGTTAAAGGTCTTACTGTGCCACCTCTTGTCATTGCGACAAAATCGCAGGACGTCTTTACACTTTCATGTAATGACCCCTTGATCTTGCCTTATCATTTCTTTAGTATTATTGCCTCTGCAGGATAGTTTTGTTGCGACAATATGACATTCCTAAAAATCCTTGCGAAAATAAAGCCCCATGACATTGCCGTCTTGCGACGAAATCGCAGGACGTCCTTACATTTTCATGTACTGACCCATTGATCTTGTCTTATCTTTATTTTTTGTATTATTGCCTCTTCAAGATTGTCGCACAAATATGACAAGCCTAAATTTTCTTGCGAAAATAAAGCCCCATGACATTTGCGTCTTAAGACACTTGTCAGCTCCCTAATGGAGGGTGCCGCCCTTATCATCTCCCTGGTTGCCCCTTCAAGGAGGCGTACTTATGCCATACAAGGATAGCTCCCCCCATCCGGTCTTTACAACAACCAGTTGTTTTCGCAGCCTCTTATCCCTTTTGCCTATAGGGCTTATGGTTACGAGACTGCACCCTAAGTGGAGTTTTCTTCGGACCGAGTGCAGCATATGCCGATACTTGCCAAGAATGGCCGAGATACTTCAAATGCCCTAGGCACTCTTGGCTCAACCGTGTACCTCGGCGCCTTGGTCAAATGCTGAATCCTTAGAAGAGACCCTCAGTCGTCCAATCTAAGTCTTAAGCTTAGATTGAAAATCCAAAGTATCTCCCCTGGATGGGCTTTATTGACCCCAATTCTCCATGACTCAGGTTCAGGAGCGTTGTAACCTTTTCCCTGAGCCATGCAATAGGTACCCCCTTCTATGACGCACTTTAGGTCTTACATTTGCCTCTTACGAAATTTTGATTTCGCGAACTAGGGTGTACGCCATAGTTGGTTTGCCTCAGTCTGATTAATTTGTTGATTCTTTTGCATGTAAATTCTTTTGTAATTTCGCAATCATATCTTTATATTTCATAATATATTCCCTTCTTCCGCATATCAACTTCCTTTCGTAATCTCATCTCTGCTATTCATAAGAAAGATTTTTTTTTTTTTTTTTTTTTAAACCCAACTTACATTTCTCGTCTTCCTCCCCATTTTTTCTATGACAATCAACAACTACATTTATTCTTTAAGCCTCTTACTTCTGCTACTTTCTGCCTCTGCATTTTTGAATTTTCCTGTCATTTTCTTGTCTGTTGCGAAACCTTCGCCGCTTCCTATCTTCATCATTTTTTGGTTTCGCAGCATTTCTTCCTCTCTTTGCTCTATTACATCTACCATTAATCTTTCACCTCTCTGTTTTTCTTTGATGTTGTGTTTCAAATTCTTCTTCTTCGCAGCTCTTTCTTCACATGATTCTATATCAACCTCATAACACTTCTTTCCTTCAACCCAATCTCCCTTTATAATGCCAACACCAGTGGGATGAGGGAATTTGATACATTGATGGAAAGTCGATGCCACACCTAAGATCTCATGTAACCATGATCGTCCGATCAGCGCGTTGTATGGTGATTCCACATCAACTACACAGAATAAAATTTCATAAAAAAAATCCTTTTAGTGGAATTCGCATATGAACTTCTCCTTTTGGCTTATTTGCAGTACCATTAAAACCATAGATTTTGTACGTTGAAGGTATTAGATCTTCATCTTTCCCTCCCATAGTTTTATAAGTATGATAAAAAAGAATGTTCACGGAACTCCCCATATCAATCAAAATTCTGTTAATTGCCCAAGAATTCTCAGCTTCATCATCTTCATCCTCGCTAGGTTTTGGGTTGATCTCCAATCTTACCACCAATGGGTTGTCATGTATTTCTCCACCCTCAGGTACTTCTTCTGCGGTAAAAGAGATAGTCTGCTTTTTCCATTCTTCCAGTGGTGATGCCTTCGCAATGTTCATTGTTTCCCTATCATCGGCATCTCTTGCGAAAACCCTACTGAGAGTGTTATCGTGAAAATCTTCAATCGTCTTGTATGAGTGTACGATGGAGTTACAAAACATATTCTTTGCCTTTGCGCCAACTTCAATCACAAATGTTTATCTTTCTTTTGCCGTATTTGGCTTGCGAATATCTGGAGGAGGTGGTAATGCTTGAGTTTGCGTTTTTCCTACCAGAAAGTGATTTAATTTTCCCTGATATATCATTCTGAGAATGATTCTCTTTATATTTCTGCAGTCATTTGTTGTATGTCCATGGAAATGATGATAAGAGCAAAATTCATTACTCCTGTAGCTTGGAGGTGGTTCACTCCCCATGTTCCATGGTGCAGGTATGTTTTCCATTAGGATTATAGCTTCCCATATCTTCTCCACACTAGCATTCAAAGGTGGCATTATAGCTTCCCATATCTTCCCATATTATCTTTGGATTTCGCTGTCCTCTATGAAAATTTTGCCTCTGACCTCCATAAGTTCCTTGCGGCCGATGACCTCCATACGTTTCTTGTAGCTGATGACCCCCATACGTTTCTTGTGGCTGGTCGAGTCTTTGGATTTTGTTATTCCACCATGGCTATAGAAGTTTATCTCTCTCTCAAATTCTTCTTGATCACGGCTCCCCATAGCTACTAGCTTTTGTTGTCCATCTCCCATTACCCTCTCTTGTTGCCCTTGCGAGGTGCTCACCACTGTGTTTATTAACTTGGGTAATAAGCTTGCATTCGCTGCTCTTAAACTTGTGTTCGCAATGGGGTATGATTCCATCTCATTTTGCTTTTCCTCAAGAGAAATATACTCCTCCTGTAGTTCTCGCAACTCAGTCATTATGATTGTATTTTTGATTCTAAAAATATGAATGTATAACAGATTGGTTGCAAACATGGCATTGATGAATGACAGAATGAGATATCTTTCATCCACACGACCATCCATATCACTACACATTGTCTTCCATCTCACAGTTAGGTGCTTCAAACTTTCGCCAACCCTTTGCTTCAGCCCAAATACATCTTCAATGCCAGGTCGCGAGGAATTGTTACTTATATATGCTCCTAAAAATATAGCTTGCAAGTGGTTGAAAGATGTTATAGTATTCTTTGGCAAACCTTCAAACCATTTTAAAGCCTCTCCTGTTAAACTTGATGCGAAATACTTGCATAATATTGCATCGTGGTTCTCCCATTGTAACATACATCTCACATAAGCTTTGATGTGTTGAACTGCACAAGTTGTTCCATCAAAAATGTTGGTTAACGCAGGTAAATTGCATTTTGATGAGTGCCAAATAGTGCATATTTATACACCTTTTTATTGGCATTTTACTCATCTTTTGTGCTCATAAATCATATTTTATCCCAGATTCTGTATTTTCCTTGTTTTCAAGAATAAATATTTGTATTAATTAATTTTGTGTTTTTAGGTAATAAATAAAGCTCGGAGAATCTGAGGAGCCAAAGGAGCAGAGAATTGGAGTCGAGCATCTATGGAGCAGATAGCCCAAGCCCGCGCGCGCAACAGTTGCAACCCAACAAGTAGCAACTCATCTAAAAGACATGGGCTTGAGCTAGACCCGACCCGCGACCCGGATCCGAGCCCGTACACTCCAAGCCGTTGAGATTTCGTTCTCCCACATCCAACGCTCGCTGCTTCCACGCGCATCAACTCTTGATGTCTGCGCTCAACACCAAAACAACTAAACACTCCTTGGACGTTCAGATCTTCCCAGCTAAATCCAATGCTCGCTGATGCCTTCTCATCATTCCCCGCTGTTCATGTCTCACAGCAAAATGCCCATACCCTATACCCATCGAGCAACCATCACTTCCTCTCTTCTTCTTCTTCTCTTTCTTCTTTTCTCCTCCTCACCGCGACAGAGCAGAGCTCTGCTCTCCCATACCTTCCTCTCCATCTCCTGTCTCTATCATCATCATCCCCATCTTCTTTCACCACAACAACCGCACCATCAACCACCTCCGTACCCTCTCTAGGTCTAGTTATCTTTCATTTAGCTTCTATCAACCCTAGAAGCTAAATTAAAGATAATTGGGACTAGGGTTTCTCATACATCAAATCAGTCGACGAATGGACCGGAGGAGAGCATGATTGAGGCAATCGTAGTATGGGTTCGATTTATTTTCATTTAATTTTTATTTTAAACGAATTAGGGTTGGGTATTTGGGGATTTCTTTTGCATGTATAAATTGAAGTAAACTGGGTGTGTAGAGACTCATGCCTGGGCTAGCCAGTGCTTCAACTAGGTTTAATTTTGTGTTCTTTGTTATTCTATGATGTTTTAATTTAGTTGCAAGGGTTTCATTGAAACCCTAATTCTCTGTTTTGAGTTCAATTATGTTGAATGTTCTTGAGCGCTTTATTTATCAGATAATTTCAATTCCAGTATTGCAATACTCTTCTCTCACAATGGATGCCTTGTATCCATTGTAGTTAGGCAAACAATTGTGTTGTTGGTACCTCAGCTCAAACATTAAACATAATACTAATTCGCCTGACTAGTTGTGCTTAATTAGACAACTAGTACTTAGGGTTAGTAACTTAGCTGATATTTGGAATATCATTAGGTGAAACTCCGTAGACAAGCGGCGGAATTGACACACTGCCCTTAGCTACTATAGGAACAAGAACTTCAATTGAGTTGAACACATGATAGGAATTAGAGGTAGATTTGAAGACCTTAGCATTCTTTTGTCACTGTCTATACCTTAGTTTAGAGTCACCATTACATCTCAGCCATATCGGCACAAAACAAACATCTGTGTTACTTTGTCACTCACTTGAATTCAGTTGAAGAAACCTTAGATCAAACATAGCACACCCATGTCTCTGTGGATCGACCCGTACTTGCCGCGTCTCCGATAGACGCCGTGCACTTGCGGTTATCACTGTAGGCTAAAACATAAAACATCTTTCCAGGCCTACTAAGTTTTTGGCGCCGTTGCCGGGGACTTGGCGTGTGCCCTGTGATTTTTGGCTCGACTTAACTGTCTTTCAATCCATCCCTGTACATACTTGCACTTGCTGTGTTAATCATTGTCTTCCTTCACTAAATTTCAATATTCCCTGTATATATGTGTTAGACTTTGTCTTGTTTCCATGCCATTTTAGTTGTAGCTTAGCTTAACTTTACATATATCTGCATCTTTTGTAGTCTACTTGCATATGCTCTGCACTTGTTTTCTTGCATCTCAGTTCATCATTGTTTTCTTGTGTTAGCTATAACTAGCATCATTGTTTTCTTGCATTCTCACCGATTTCTCATTACATCATTGTTCATTCAGTGTGTTATTGCTCATTGCATTTTGCATTTTGTTCATTCATTGTTCATTGCTCAGTTCTCAGTCCAAGATACTCTCAGTGCATTTGTAAAACTCCTTTCATCTTAGCTTAGCACCTTGGTGGTTCTGATAGTGCAACCGTGCATCTATGCACCTTAGTGTGTCTTGATTTGTGCAACATTGAGAACTGATTCTCTTTTGAGTAACAGGTGCTTGCTGTGAACTATACAATCCAAGAAAGACTAGCAAAGGAGCAGCAGAACTTGTGGATTAGCCTAAACTGGTGGTATTGTCTCTAAACCCCATTTCTGCCCTGTGAGTCTTGTGAGCTATTTACGCATGCTTGACCTGGTGCTAGCTCTGCTAGCCCCGTGAGCCCTGTGAACATTGGTTAGCAAAGATACCTGTAAACCCCAGTCATCTTCACCCGAGCTTGTGCAAACCTGTGAAAATCTGAAATATATGCTGGTGTGTACCCTGTGTGTTAATTGGTGAACTTCTTGTCTTTTCTCTCGTGCCCATAACTTCAATTTGCCCCGAGCTCCAGCCCTGCACTGCCGAGCCTCGGCTGCAACCTAGCTAAACAAGTTAGCCTTTAGCCATAATGACATCAACTGGGCAAGTTGCACTGAACCTTTGCCCATCTTGATCTGTTAAGCTTGCAAGCCCATTGATACCCTGAGCTCTGCCCTGTGAATTGTGTATGATCCTGTGATATCAGTGAAATCAGATTGCCCCGAGCATACCACAACTTCTTGTGTGAGTTTGTACTTGTGTGTTCTATTGATAACCTGTGTGATGCCTCGCTCATCTGCTTTGAGCCAAACTCCAGCCCCTGCAGCTGTGAGTTGAAGCTACAAATGGGATAACAAATTTGAGCAAACCCTGAGTTTACCTCGAAAGCCGTGCTCAAATCCACTGCACTCTGTTGAACCTTTCCAAACAGCCTCGTGCATAAACTCTCACTTGCCGAATTTGTGTTGAGAGTTCTTTGGCATGTCTTGTGAGTTTGATGTGTGCACAAGCCGTTATCGGTGAAATGAAATTCTTGGTAGAGATTATTTCTTTGGTAGAGATTATCTGCATTTGGAGATTATTTGAGCTATCTGAAAACCCTTTTGAAATAGCTGTTTTGGTCTGTGCTTGAAATTGTGTAACCTTTGTTGTGTGTCTCACTGAAGCCCACAAACTCCATCAGCACCAATCTCTGCACAATCGGGCTCTGTAACCAAATTAGAGCCCACAAAAACCTAAACTGTGCACATGAGTGTAACCCAACCCTTGGGCTCAACATAAACTGAACCACCCAAGCCCACATAAGTCTTTCAGTTGGGCTGCTCACAATCAAACCACTGGGCTGTGTCTTTCTACTGGGCTGTGCAACTTGCTCTGCTCACATAGCTGGGTTACACATAACCAAGCTCAAACCCACTTAAACCAAAACTGAGACCCACTGTGTACTGAGCTGCACAGCTGGGCTGTGCACAAAACCGAGCCCAACTGGGCCGTGCAATGCCAACCGGGGCCGAGATCATCTAGGCTAGAACCCAAACTGTTGGGCTGAACATCAGCTGGGCTGTGCAAGTTTCACAGAACCTGGGCTCAAAACCAAATTGAGCCAACAACCACTGGCCTTCCCACAAAAACCAACTACTAGGCTTTGCACGCAACCAAAGCTTACAAAAACAAAACCAAACCCAACAAACCAAATGAAACCCAATAAACCAAACCAATCCCACTAAAACCAAACTTAGTCCACTTCAACCGGGCTTTGAGTTCAATTTGAGTACTAAATCATGTCAGGATTTTGGTCTGCAACTGGAGATACAAACAAATCCCTTAGAGAGCTTGCTTACGGGCATGTTTCACATTATGAACCTCCAACAAACCATGATGTCAATAGTTATAGGGATTTTTATGGACATTGTCACAGTCCTGAACCTCAATACATGGACCCTAATGACCATGCACACATGTATCATCCACCACAGTGGGAGGTTGAACAATTTTGTACTTCTCAATCTGTGGAGGAAAATCTTAGACTCATCGAACAAAATAATGCTAGGAGTGTATTGCATGATAAACCATATAGCATTGATTATGAATTTCCTACTGTTGAAAACTCTCCTTTCATTGAACAACATAATGAAATTCTAGAATTGATTCAAAACCTTGAGCAATATCAAAAGTCAACTGACCAAAGGTTTGCGAGTTTAGAACTCAAATTGAGTCAAATCTGTGATGCACTAAATGAGGAGAGGGAGGAATTTCAGGGTGAAATGAATGTTAATCCTAATGAATTGCATGTTGAAAGTCCTACTCATGTAACTAATATTGAATATGAGCCTCACCTAGAAATAAATGAGTGGACTAGAAATACTACAATTTTGAATAAGGAAATGCATTTGTGCTATGATGATGATGATGATGAATATGATATGTTAGAAGAGCATGTGTATTTTGAAAATGTAGTAGAATCTTTAGGTTGAGAGACATTAAGTGTCTCTTCTGTGAACACCATGAATGATGCTTCTTCTAATATTCATATATGTGATGATGATGTGGAACCTGTGCAATTGTCCTGTGAAAATGAACATGATTTACCCTCTTCGACTTTGGGAAAGTCTGTGAGGTACAAATGATTTTAACATGATTTACCCTAACCTTTGTCCGAATCACTTGATGAAGAAGGAGGAATTGCAAGTGTTAACTTTTCGAAAATGCCTAATCTAGGAAACTTTTTGTTGAGTCCTCTTGGACTATTTTGCAAGACATAACACCTTTAGGGAACCCAGTTGGTATGTGTATGTCCTCTTTAAGCAATACTCATTTTGAGTTAGACCTTTTGCATGATGTACCTTTAAAATTGCAAGATTTTGTGCTCCCAAAACACCGTTCACAAGTTTAGGTTTGGGGAAGCTCATTCACATACAAGTCTTACTTGCACTATCATATTATATTTGTGTAAGGCTGTTAATGTGTGTACATATTTTCTATTGGGTTGATCCTCAACTCTTTAGATTGTTAGTGTATGGTGAATTTTCATTGTATATATAAAGTAGGACTTGTTAAATTTTCTTTTCTTGAATCGGTTGAGTCTTCATGCGCATATATTATGCTAATCAAAATTTGATGCGTGTCGTAGGTGCAATCAAATTAATTAATATTTCCACTCAATTAAAAATAATATAATGGAAGTCAAGTTCGTTCCCACGAGGAGCAAGAGATTCTAGTTGTAAAAATTGTCACAAAAGGGGGTGTAAAAAGCAAAAGAAAATAAACAAAGCAATTAAAATCGAAAGTTGAAAGCAATAAGAGAGACAAGATCAAGGAATCCTTCTTCGTTGCAAAACAATGATTAAAGTTATGTTCTTTTCTACTTGTTATTAGTCACAGATTATCACCAACCGTAGGAGAGCAGGTCCGCTTAGCTAGCCCCAAAATCCCTTATTTCACCGAGTAACAAGTCCGCTTAGTTATCGATTCTATTCAAAAGAACCACCTTGAGGTCCGCTTACAAGATGTAATTCCGTAATGCATTAAGATTTATGAATTTAGGTTTAGTACTAGTAGTTAAACTCGGTTCGCTTGGTTCACTTTCTAGCGTTGTTTCTACACACAATTGCTCCACGGAATCCCTCCGCAAGGTCTTGTGTTTTCTACTTGTGTAAAGTGTCGAGAACGATTACGTATTCCCTAACTTATACTAGATATAGATCAATTAACAAATCAATTTAGCGTGCACTCCAAACAATCTATCAATCAATCATGAATGAATAAACATTCCTATTAGTAAAAACAATCGATAATCATGTAAAAAACTCAAGATAGAATTGAAACAAAACTCAAATCATGTTAAGAACTAGGAATTCATCCTAAATCAATAAGAAAATTAGCTACTCATGCTTTTGAAATTCACACAAATAATAATTATTAAAAGGAGAATTTTTAAGTTCACACAAATAATTAAGAAGAAGAATCTTAGAAAAGCAAGCAAAAACACAAGTGTTGTGTGTGTAGAGAGGTGTGTAAAAGATGTAGAAAACTTCTCTATTTATAAGCTTCAATATTCCCCAACTCTTCCAAGGATTAGAATCCTTTTCCTTTAGCAATTCAACTTCCAAATTCAAGTCTTTCTCAACTCTTCATCTTCTCTTTCCAAATTTGAGCCAAATTCTCCATCCAATTCCTAGTCCAAGTCTTCACACCCATGAGAGAAGTCCATAGAAAATTCTGGATTTTTTGCTCGCCGGAAAAGTTTGGTATTGTGGCGGAAAGCCGGAAGTCGCCGCCAGCCACCGAAAATTTCTCCGTCAAGGGAATATTCGACGGAATATTCGTCGATCCTCCGTTAGGACTAACGGTCAAGCGGGTCAACCGTCGCTACCAACGGTCAAAGGGGAAGGAGAGTCGGACTCGAGTTATACCGAGTCGCCTTCTTATTCAGCTGTCTGGTCTTACTGGGGTGAGTTGAGTCGCTCTGACTCGTCTGAATCGGTCATCACCGAGTTGACTCGCCGGTGTAGAAAACCGGCCGAGTCCAATACGTCTTCGATCCGGCACTCAACTAAAGGATTTCATTCGTGCGATTAACACTCCACTTCCTCCTTCTTCATCAAGTGATTCGGACAAAGAGGGTAAATCATGTTCATTTAACCTCCTAGTTTGCAATCAATAATGGAAACACTCATGGAGCAAAATGCTAGGCTTGAAATGAATGCAATGCATGACCATCAACATAACAACATGTATGAATTTCCCTTCTCTAGTGAACCTCATGCTCAACCATACAATGAATATCCATATGAGGAATGCATATCCACTAGTGAAGACTCTCCTTCAATGGAACAACTCAAGATGATTCTTCAAAGGAACCTGATTGAGTTACAAAATGATAGGATTGAAAATAGTGTTTCTAGTCTTACTCATGCAACTAACATTGAATATGAACCTAATCTAGAGGTAGATGAGTACACTAAAAATACTACATTTTTGAATGGAGAGATGAATTCTGCTATGATGATGATGATGAATATGAAGAGCATGTGTATTTTGAAAATGTAGTAGAATCTTTAGGTTCGGAGACGTTAGACGTCTCTTCGTGAACCCTATGAATGATGCTTCTTCCGATATTCATATATGTGATGATGATGTGGAACCTGTGGAATTATCTGTGAAAATGAACATGATTTACCCTCTTCGACTTTAGAAAGTGTGTGATGGTGCAAATGATTTTATAAATGAAAATAACGTAGATGTACCTAACCTCTCTCCTGAGTCACAAATTGAAACTCCTTCACCCAACCTAGGTGTAGTTTGTCACAAAATTGCAAAACCAACTTTTCTAAAATGCCTAACTTAGGCTTAGAGCTTTGTGCTTCCCAAGTCCTCTTGGACTATTTTGCATCAAAGTATAACACTTTTAAAGAGCCACAGTTGGAATGCGTATATATGCCTGTTATTAGTAAAACTCATTTTGAGTTAGACCTTTTGCATGATGTACCTTTAAAATTGCAAGACTTTGTGCTTTCAAACACACCCGTTCACAAGTTTAGGTTTGGGGGAAACTCATTCACATACACAGTCTTACGTGCACTCTCATATTATATTTGTAGGCTGTTAATGTGTGTACATATCGTCTTTTGGGTTGATCCTCAACTCTTTAGACTGTTAGTTTATGGTGAATTTTCATTGTATATATCCAGTAGGACTTGTTAAAATTTTTCTTTTCTTGATTCGGTTGAGTCTTCTTGCACATATATTATGCTAATCCGATATGATCTCCGTTGAGAATATTGGATTCTAGCCTTGACGAATGAAGCTCAACCTTGCTCCCGCCGACATACCGGTAATCTCTTCCCTTTTATCTTATCAAGATAGTTCTCGTGGTACGTGACTCGTTTAAATTTTTCCTATCTGTGACACATTGAGGACAATGTTTGATTTAGGTTTGGGGGTGCATTTGCATTTAGAGTTTTTAGTCTTTTATTTTACCTTTTATTTTCAAAAAAAAATAAAAAAAATAAAAATAAAAAACTCTTTTTGTAAAAACCTCCAACTTTAGAGATTTTAGAGTCACTAGCATGCTTCTAGCTATGTTTACATAGAGATTCTGACCGAAATAACAGAACTTGGAAGTACCGGAGAACACAATCGGGTTCCTTAGTTGATTAGAGCGTTAAAGTTGGATTTAACCATACCGGGAGGGCGAATTAGGTCTTTGTTTAGATATTTGGTAGTAGAATTGTGATCACCCATAGTGGAGACTACCCATTTTACATCAAGTGAGGCACCAACCTTCAATTTTTTGCAACTTTCTAGAAAAGCTGTTAGAGTGTGTGTCACCTTACGTAAATTAGGGTAGGAATGGTGAGCTACCCAACTTCGCACCACTTTCAAAGACTACTTTTGATCTCTTGAGTGCTAGTTTTTGTCAATCATGAGGGTGACGTCTAAAGATGAAAACTCCTTCTAAATACCGATTTGCCGTTAGCATCACTCTCTCTCAATCGGCAAGACCCATAGAAACACATCATCGTCAACAAACGGAGCATCATCGAATATGGAAAGAAAAGTTGAGATAGTCCAAGGTTTACGTGCAACAAAAGAAAAGAAAATAGGATGAGAATTAATAAAATTTATAAAATCAAGACAATACAAGTTGTGGAAAAATTGAGTGACAAAGTCCTTTGTCCATGGAGTTAGTTGTTTCATTATTTGTATTTTTATTTTCACTCTTGTCAAAAAAAAAAAAAAAAAAAAAAAAAAAAAATTCAAAAAAAAAAAAAAAAAATTCAAAAAAAAAAAAAAAAAAAAAATATATATATTTTAGTTTATTTTTGATACCACCATGGTAAAGAAGAGTTCGAAAAGAAAATCCAAACAACAAGGAATTTGAGTAGAAAAGTTAAAAATTGTCAAGTTTTGTGAAGTTTAGAAGTTCGTCATCAACATTTGAAGACCGAAGACCGAAGATTGAAGACGTTTCTATGGTTTCTTATGAGAGAGTGATATTAATTGCCGATCGGGTGAGAAGTGAGTGAGTATTACCACCCCTTGCTAATGATTGATTTCCTTCCTTAGAGATCATCGAAAAGATTCTTTTGTCCACATTTCGTGGAGTCTCATTTTATTTGGAAGGTTATCCTTCTTACCTACAACGTGTGTAGGATTTCTCTCTTTATTCCCACCTCGCACACATGAGAGACTAAAAAGCGATCTTTTTGAGTGCAATTATCATAAAACCCTAATGGTGAGGCGAAGTTGAGACTTATGATCACAATCGAATCAATTCTTTCATATGGTATGGTTACTTCTCGCTCAAAGACTTAAGGATGAGAATGCGTTCTTCGATAGTTCTAACTTCTCGTTACTAGCATGCAGAAACTCTATGTCCTCATAGCTTCTTGGAGGCTTGAGACTCTTTTACACTGCGAAGTTGGAGAAGGTTTTGTGGGTACACCTCTGGTAAACCCTCACGAGACTACAACTCGTCCACTAGGGACACCTAGCGGTTTAAAGGCTTAGTGCATACGCTAAATGCATTCGAGACTCGACGGGGTATAGTTAGGATTTCCTAATTTCTCGTTTCACTTGAGGACAAGTAAAATTCGAGTTTGGGGGTATTTGATGAGTGCTAAATAGTGCATATTTATACACCTTTTTATTGGCATTTTACTCATCTTTTGCGCTTAGAAATCGATATTATCCCAGTTACGTATTTTCTTTGTTTTCAAGAATAAATATTTGTATTAATTAATTTTGTATTTTTAGGTACTAAATAAAGCTCGGAGAATTGAGGAGCCAAAAGAGCGAAGACTCAGAGGCAAGTGTCTATGGAGCAGTAAAGCTCGAAGCCAAGGCAACGTTGCAACTCAACAAGTAGCAACTCATCTACAAGACATGGGCCCAAGCTATCCATCTCCGACCCGTGACCCGGATCCAAGCCCGTCACTTCGACCGTTGAGATCTCCTCGCCTACATCCTACGGTCGCTCGCCTTGCATATCATTACTCGATGCTTCCGCTCGACACCGAATCGCCCCAGTTCATCCTAAGCCGTTCAGATCTTATCAGCTCTCATCCTACGCTCGCTCGGCTCCTCTCATCAAACCTTCGATGTACCTGCTCAACACCACAACACCTATATATACACCCAAAGCCTAACCCTAATTCATTTTCTCTCTTCCCTCACCCGACATTCTCGCAGCGAGCAGCTCTGCTCTCCCTCTGCTCTTCTCCATCCTCTCCCGACTGGACAAACACCTCACCTCCGCCACCTTCTTCCCCGACACCACACCAACACCAATGACTACCTATTCCGCCACCCTCACCCTATTCATCTCTCGCATAGCCTCTCTCTCATCCTCTCGAGGCTGTGTTAGAGATAAATAGACTTAGGGTTTAGTCTAACATCACAAGCATGGCGTTCTCGAGCCGCAGAGCAAGAAGACAAGTGATTCAGGGCGATTCAGGGTATGGGTTTGAGTTAATTTATGTTTTAAAATTAAATTAGGGTTTGGAATTATTTTGGGGGATTTTTCATGTATAAATAGAAGGTGTATTTGGATGTTGGAGGTACGCCTGGATTAGCCAGAGCTGTCACCTTAGTTTATTTGTGTTCAATTTTATCTTGTTATGTTTTAATTTAACTTCAGGGTGTTTGATGATACTCCTGCTCTTATGTTGAGTTCATATGTCTAATTTTGTGTCTCATTGTGCTTAATGGAGATGAGTGATTTCATGCCGTTTGGATCAATTACATTTGTGATAATTTGTGTTTTGTGATAAGACAAATTATACTAGGAATGCATTAGTGATATCATTTGAATCACTTAGGAGTAACTAGTTAGCCTACAACCCGAATGAGCTTGTGATAACTTGTACTGTGAAAAGACAAGTTATACTAGGAGTGAATGAGGACAGTTAGCTAAAGGATTCCTCCACCTGAGGCCTTCAGAAGGAGGTATGAGATATGAACAGGGTATGTTTGACCTTAGCATAGAAGTAGAGGTGGATTCATAACCCTGGCACTTACCCATTGTCACTGTGTTACCTTAGTTTAGAGTCAAAATACCTTAGCTTAAGTTCACTTCATTTCAACATCACCGTTTCGGCAAAAACTCCCCTTTTGTTACTCTTGTCACCTTTGAATCTCGGTTGAAGAAGCCTTAGAAAACACGTAGAGCACCCCTAGTCCTTGTGGGATCGACCCGTACTTGCCGCGTCTCCAATAGACGCCGTGCACTTGCGGTATAACCCGTAGGCCGTAATTTAAACATCTTCTCGGGCCTACCATGGTACAAATGATTTTATACATGAAAATAACGTAGATGTACCTAACCTCTCTCCTGAGTCACAAATTGAAACTCCTCCACCCAACCTAGGTGTAGTTTGTCACAAAATTGCAAAACCAACTTTTCTGAAAATGCCTAATCTAGGCCTAGAACTTTGTGCTTCCCAAGTCCTCTTGGACTATTTTGCATCAAAGCATAACACCTTTAGGGAACCACAGGTTGGTATGTGTATGTCTTTTGTTCTTAGCAATACTCATTTTGAGTTAGACCTTTTGCATGATGTACCTTTAAATTGGAAGATTTTGTGCTCCCAAACACACCCGTTCACAAGTTTAGGTTTGGGGGAAGCTCATTCACATACACAGTCTTACTTGCACTATCATATTATATTTGTGTAAGGCTGTTAATGTGTGTACATATTTTCTATTGGGTTGATCCTCAACTCTTTAGATTGTTAGTGTATGGTGAATTTTCATTGTATATATCCAGTAGGACTTGTTAAATTTTCTTTTCTTGAATCGGTTGAGTCTTCATGCGCATATATTATGCTAATCCGATATTGATGCGTGTCGTAGGTGCAATCAAATTAATTAATATTTCCACTCAATTAAAAATAATATAATGGAAGTCAAGTTCGTTCCCACGAGGAGCAAGAGATTCTAGTTGTAAAAATTGTCACAAAAGGGGGGTGTAAAAAGCAAAAGAAAATAAACAAAGCAATTAAAATCGAAAGTTGAAAGCAATAAGAGAGACAAGATCAAGGAATCCTTCTTCGTTGCAAAACAATGATTAAAGTTATGTTCTTTTCTACTTGTTATTAGTCACAGATTATCACCAACCGTAGGAGAGCAGGTCCGCTTAGCTAGCCCCAAAATCCCTTATTTCACTGAGTAACAAGTCCGCTTAGTTATCAGATTCTATTCAAAAGAACCACCTTGAGGTCCGCTTACAAGATGTAATTCCCAGAATGCATTAAGATTTATGAATTTAGGTTTAGTACTAGTAGTTAAACTCGGTTCGCTTGGTTCACTTTCTAGCGTTGTTTCTACACACAATTGCTCCACGGAATCCCTCCGCAAGGTCTTGTGTTTTCTACTTGTGTAAAGTGTCGAGAACGATTACGTATTCCCTAACTTATACTAGATATAGATCAATTAACAAATCAATTTAGCGTGCACTCCAAACAATCTATCAATCAATCATGAATGAATAAACATTCCTATTAGTAAAATAATCGATAATCATGTAAAAAACTCAAGATAGAATTGAAACAAAACTCAAATCATGTTAAGAACTAGGAATTCATCCTCAATCAATAAGAAAATTAGCTACTCATGCTTTTGAAATTCACACAAATAATAATTATTAAAAGGAGAATTTTAAGTTCACACAAATAATTAAGAAGAAGAATCTTAGAAAAGCAAGCAAAAACACAAGTGTTGTGTGTGTAGAGAGGTGTGTAAAAGATGTAGAAAACTTCTATTTATAAGCTTCAATATTCCCCAACTCTTCCAAGGATTAGAATCCTTTTCCTTTAGCAATTCAACTTCCAAATTCAAGTCTTTCTCAACTCTTCATCTTCTCTTTCCAAATTTGAGCCAAATTCTCCATCCAATTCCTAGTCCAAGTCTTCACACCCATGAGAGAAGTCCATAGAAAATTCGGATTTTTTGCTCAGGAAAAGTCAGTATTGTGGTTTAATCAGCAGAAATAGTCGCCGCCGGCCACCGAAAATTTCTCCGTCAAGGGAATATTCGACGGAATATTTGGTCGGTCCTCCGTTAGGACTAACGGTCAAGCGGGTCAACCGTGGGCCAACGGTCAAAGGGGAAGGAGAGTCAGACTCGAGTTATACCGAGTCAGCTTCTTATTCAGCTGTCTGGTCTTACTGGGGTGAGTTGAGTCGCTCTGACTCGTCTGAATCGGTCATCACCGAGTTGACTCGCCGGTGTAGAAACCGGCCGAGTCTCGGCTGTTTATGAGCTTTCCTGCCAAGTTCAGCCTCTCTTCTTCCCTGTAACAAGCCTAACACATACATCTATTCAATTCATTCATTCACACTTGCTGTAGTTCTGTAATTCACTTCCAACAGCACCAACATCTTCTTTTCTCACCATAAGCTGAGCACCACCTTAATCTTCCCTTTGCAATGCCACACATCCCGCAGTTAACTTCAGTCATTCCCTGTTTTAGCGACACCATGACGAGCCCATAATCTGACATTGAACCTGTAATCAATTCTCACTAGCCGCTTCAATTCTCTCGTGTCAATTCCTCCACTCAAATCCATTCTGCTAAAACCCATTCACTCCACAGACCCATAGCAGCAGCAGGACAATCAATTCCATCTCCAATTTCTGATACCTCGGCTTCTTCAACAAGCACTCAATCAACCTGTTCCCATTTTTTCTATTCTTCTCGAGAGCTCATCCTCAGGTCTGCAATTTCAACCCATACGAACTCCAATTTCTACTCCCGATTCACCAAAGAAACCCCGTCCATTCTTTTATCCAAGACCTTAATCTCGACATCAACAACGTCCCAGACGCCACCCATCTTCACTCGACAACAGCTGCTTCCATTTCTTCCCGAGCTTCAATCACAGACTCGATTCAAACCCTAAAAACGCCATCAACTTCTTTGACAGAACCAAACCCAACTCCTATTTTACTCAACAACATCGATCCATTCCCAGACGCCACCCATCTTCACTATTCAACAATCAACAGCATCAGGGTCTTCTCTGGATCACCTCACAGCTCAACTTCATACCCATTAACCCTTTCTTCATTCTTCTATTTGATACATTGGCAACTAACTCGATCCACTACCACGATTCATCAATTTTCCAACTGTTCTTGGTTTCAATCTCTCGAGTTTATTACAAAGAATTTGCTACGCTTTCCCGTATGTAGAATGATTGAGGAAGAAGAAGAAATGATTTCTTCGACCTAGCTAGGGCCTTAAATTGGGACGACTTGTTTGCACCCCAAATAAGAGCCACCCAGATGGTACCTTGAGTAACTTCCTTGAGTGCCTTTAACAATTCTTCATCAAAACAAAATGTCTATCCCTTAACCGTGGCCAGGCTCCATATAACTTGCTTGTGAAATGACAATTACGCCCTTTTGCTCAAATTGGATAGTTTCTTCTTCTTTTCCTCCGTGCGACTCCAAAGTAGCTACAAAACTCAAAACAAGCGTAAAATACAAAATTTACAATGAAAAATAGCAAAGAAAGCATAAACTCTAGATAGTAAATACGGTGTATTCTACACCTATCAGATATGATCTCCGTTGAGAATGTTGGATTCTAGCCTTGACTAAAGAAGCTCAACCTTGCTCCCGCCGACATCCGGTAATCTCTTCCCTTTTCTCTTATCAGCATAGTTCTCATGGTGTCTTATACGCCGTTCTATACGCCCAAAGTGCATCATTGAGCTTAAAGCTCCAATCTTTCCTTGTGGTATTCACCGTTTTCTCAAGAATGGACTTGATCTCACGATTTGAAATTTCCGCTTGTCCACTAGTTTGTGGATGGTAAGGCGTACCAATTTTGTGTGTTATGTTGTACTTCTTGAGGAGAGCGTGGAAAGCCTTCTTGAAATGTGAGCCTCCATCGCTTATCACCACTCTTGGTGTACCATGCCTATTAAATATGTTTTCCCTTACAAAATCACAAACAACTTGAGAGTCATTAGTCTTGGTGGCTCTAGCTTCCACCCATTTCGAAACATAATCAACGGCAAGAAGTATATAAAAGTTTCCATTCGAATTGACAAAAGGGCCCATAAAATCGATACCCCACACATCAAAAATCTCAACGGCGAGAATTGGTGTGAGTGGCATTTGATTTCGAGCACCTAGATTGCCCGTTCGTTGACATCTATCACACGATTTACAAAAAACATATGAATCTTCAAACAAGGTGGGCCAATAAAATCCACTCTCGAGAACTTTGAGAGCGGTGCGTTTAGAACCAAAGTGGCCACCACAAGCAAAAGTGTGGCAAAAGGAGAGGATGGATTGAAATTCGGAGTTAGGTACGCACCTTCGCATTATTTGATCAACGCCATATTTCCATAAGTATGGTTCATCCCACACATATTGCTTAGCTACCTTCTTAAGTTTCATCTTTTGAAAATTAGACATTGTACTAGGTACTTTCCTTGTCACCAAGTAATTTACTATATCCGCATACCAAGGTGTTGATTCTTCCATGGAGAAAAGTTGTTCGTCCGGAAAGCGGTCATGTAATGGAAGTTCCTCTTGAGACATAACAAGTCTACTAAGATGATCCGCAACGGTATTCTCCACACCCCTCTTATCACGAATTTCTATGTCGAACTCTTGTAACAATAGGATCCACCGGATTAATCTTGGCTTAGCTTCTTTCTTCTTTATTAAGTGTCTTAGTGCGGCATGATCGGAATACACAATAACCTTTGTACCCACAAAGTATGAACGAAATTTTTCCAATGCGAAAACTATAGCCAATAACTCCTTTTCCGTGGTAGAATAATTGATTTGTGCATCATTAAGGGTCCTAGATGCATAATAGATAACATGGGGCAACTTGTCCACTCTTTGACCCAAAACGGCTCCAACCGCATAATCACTAGCATCACACATTAATTCAAATGGAAGATTCCAATCCGGTGATTTGATAATCGGCGCACTTGTCAACATTTCCTTCAATTTGTCAAAAGCATCCTCGCATTCCTTATTGAAGTCGAAAGGTACCTCCTTTTGTAATAACTTGCACATCGGCATGGAGATTTTGGAGAAATCCTTGATAAACCGCCTATAGAAACCTGCATGGCCAAGAAAAGAACGGATTTCCTCACCGAAGTGGGATATTGTAAGTTTCTTATTAAATCTATCTTTGACTTGTCCACTTCGAGCCCTCGAGAGGACACAATGTGACCAAGTACTATGCCGTGGTTTACCATAAAGTGACATTTCTCCCAATTAAGGACAAGGTTTGTGTCTATGCATCGTTTAAGAACTAGTTCAAGGTTGTTTAAACATCCATCAAAAGAATTGCCATAAACACTAAAGTCATCCATAAATACCTCGATGACGCGCTCCACATAATCCGAGAATATACTCACCATGCATCTTTGAAAAGTAGCGAGGCGCATTGCAAAGGCCAAACGGCATCCGTCTATATGCAAACGTTCCAAACGGACAAGTAAAAGTGGTCTTCTCTTGGTCCTCCGGTGCAATAACAATTTGGTTGTATCCCGAATAACCATCCAAAAAGCAATAATAAGAATGCCCCGCTAACCGCTCCAACATTTTATCAATGAAAGGTAAAGGAAAGTGATCCTTTCGGGTTGCGGAATTAAGCTTTCTATAGTCAATGCACACTCTCCAACCGGTTTGAACTCTTGTAGGAACAAGTTCATCGTCTTGATTTCGAACAACCGTGACTCCGGATTTCTTTGGTACCACTTGAACGGGACTTACCCACTTGCTATCGGAAATTGGGTAAATTACCCCCACACTTAGCAATTTGAGTATCTCTTTTTCACAACCTCCATCATGGGAGGATTAAGCCGACGTTGAGCATCACGTACCGGCTTCACGTTTCTTCCATTAGAATCCTATGCATGCACATGGATGGACTAATACCTTTGATGTCCGCAATTGTACACCCAATAGCCGTTTTGTGCTCTCTCAAGACTCTAAGCAAACGGTCTTCTTGTACTGGTTGTGAGGTTCTTTGAAATAATCACCTAAGCTCATCTCCATCTCCCAAGAAAGCATACTTCAAATGGTCCTAAGCGCTTCAATTCTAGTTTGGGCGCCTCACAATAGATGGTACAAGTACTTCATCATTCACGGGTAAAGAAATATATGAAACATTACCCTTTTTAGCTTCTTGCAATGTCGCCAAAGCACCACACATCTCCACCAATTCCTTGGAGATTTCAACATCCAAGTTAGACAAGTCGTGGACGTCCAATTCAATGCTCTTTTGCAACACCACATCAAGTTCATCCTCTCGATTTAATTCCACCATTTGTTGCGCTAATGAATCAACCACATCAATGGAGTAAACGGAATGCACATCACTTGGGTAGCGCATGGCTTCAAATATGTTAAAGTGTATTATCTCCTTATCGAATTCCATAGTGAGTGTACCCTTATCAACATCAATCTTCGTCTTTGCGGTCTTCATGAATGGCCTCCCAAGAAGTAAAGAAGTAGATGCTCGGTTCTCATTGTTGTCCATATCCACCACGAAGAAATCCACCGGAAAAATAAGCTCATTTACTTGCACTAGCACGTCTTCTACAAGCCCCTTAGGATATATGTTAGACTTGTTCGCCAATTGGATAATAACTCTTGTCTCTTTCAAAGGTCCAAGATTCAAGGAGTCATATATTTCGGCCGACATCACACTAATGGAAGCTCCCAAATCAAGTAAAGCATGTTCAAACCTTTGCTTACCAATAGTAATTGGCACCGTGAAACCATAAAGGGATCCGTGCACTTTGTAGGCATCTTCTTTAATAGCATAGCCGACGCACTCTCTCCAACTTTAGTAATTTCATTATCAAGCAACCTATCCTTCTTGATGCATAATTCCTTCATGAACTTGGCATACCTTGGAATTGTCTTGATAGCCTCAATGAATGGGATGTTGATTTCAATCTTCTTGAAGATATCCATAAGTGCCTTGTCTTGAGCTTCTTTCTTGGATTTAGCAAAACGACTAGGAAAATGAGGTGGAGTAGTGAAAGTAGGCACCGGTTCCTTTGATTGATCGGTTGGTGTTGAATTCTCCTTTGGTGCGGCTTCCTCCTTATCTTTGACTACCTCTTCAATAGCTTCTTCATGATGACTTGGTCCCTCCACTTGTCTTCCACTTCTTAAAGTAACCGCATTAACATTCTCTCTTGGATTCACAAATGGTTGTGAAGGAAGTTTTGTGGATGCTTGAGATTTTAATAGGTTCACATCGGTCGCCAATTGTCCCATTTGAGTTTGTAAATCCTTGATAGCCGAATCGGTCTTTTGTTGATTTTGTTGAAACAATGACGTAATACCTTGCATCATGACATTAAGCTTATCATCAATTGAAGAATCACGTTCCTTGACTTGTTGTGGTTGAAATTGTTGAGAACCACCTTGTTGTTGAGGTTGGAAACGTGATTGTTGAAAACCACCTTGTTGCGCATATGGATTAGGAGCCGCCGCTTGCTTGTTTGCATAACTAAAGTTAGGATGATCCTTCCACCCGGGATTATAGGTATTGGAGTATGGATCGTACCTTGGCCTTTGATTTGGATATAAAGCATTCACTTGTTTGGTCTCACCATCGGGAATAATTACCGCGCCATCCTTTGAATCATTATCTCCATGTTACTCATCCTTTGATCAAGATGTGATGAAGAATCACTAACTTCATGCACTCGCCTAACCATTGGTTCATCCCTTGTGTAGAATTGTTGCGAGTTTGCCGCCATACTTTCAATCAACTCTCTAGCTTCGGGCCAAAGTCTTGTTCATTAGTGCACCACCACCCGCGGCGTCAAGAAGAGACCTATCACTTGGGTGAAGAGCTTCATAGAAGTATTGGAGTATCATAACGCCACTAAATTGATGGTGTGGACAGCTTGCCACCAACCTCTTGTATCGCTCCCAACATTCATATAATGATTCTCCCACTTGTTGTTTCAATCCACAAATCTCCTTGCGAATTTGAGTAGCTTTGGATGCGGGAAAATATCTCTCGAGGAAAAGTTTCTTCATCCCATTCCATGTTGTGATACTTCCGGAAGGCAAATAATATAACCATTCCTTAGCATTGCCCGCCAAAGAAAACGGGAAAGCTTTCAACATTGCTCCATCCGCATTAGTCTCCGGTGGAAGCATGGCCATAACTATGGCATAGAAGTCCCATAAGATGTTTGTTTGGGTCCTCATTCACCATGCCATGGAACTTTGGTAACTCTCTAATCAACCCCGGCTTGATCTCGAAGGTTGAGTTAGTTTGGATACACCATTGTTGTGTATCAAGCTTGTGAGAAGCTAGGTCCTTGAGTGTACGTTCAGCCATTGTTTCTTCTTCTTTGTCCGAATCACTTGATGAAGAAGGAGGAAGTAGAGTGTTAATCGCACGAATGAAATCCTTTAGTTGAGTGCCGGATCGAAGACGTATTGGACTCTGGGCCCGCCCTCTTTAAGCATTCACCAAAGGTATAACACCCGAAACAAGATTCTCAAAACTAAGTTAGATACGGTAAAGAATCTAACAAAGCAAGAATAAAGCAAAAAGAAAAACAAAAACAACTAAAAATCGCTCGTTGCTCCCAAGCAGCGCCGGCGCCAAAATTTGATGCGTGTCGTAGGTGCAATCAAATTAATTAATATTTCCACTCAATTAAAAATAATATAATGGAAGTCAAGTTCGTTTCCCACGAGGAGCAAGAGATTCTAGTTGTAAAAATTGTCACAAAGGGGGTGTAAAAAGCAAAAGAAAATAAACAAAGCAATTAAAATCGAAAGTTGAAAGCAATAAGAGAGACAAGATCAAGGAATCCTTCTTCGTTGCAAAACAATGATTAAAGTTATGTTCTTTTCTACTTGTTATTAGTCATGATTATCACCCAACCGTAGGATAGCAGTCCGCTTAGCTAGCCCCAAAATCCCTTATTTCACCGAGTAACAAGTCCGCTTAGTTATCGATTCTATTCAAAAGAACCACCTTGAGGTCCGCTTTACAAGATGTAATTCCCAGAATGCATTAAGATTTATGAATTTAGGTTTAGTACTAGTAGTTAAACTCGGTTCGCTTGGTTCACTTTCTAGCGTTGTTTCTACACACAATTGCTCCACGGAATCCCTCCGCAAGGTCTTGTGTTTTCTACTTGTGTAAAGTGTCGAGAACGATTTCGTATTCCCTAACTTATACTAGATATAGATCAATTAAAAATCAATTTAGCGTGCACTCCAAACAATCTATCAATCAATCATGAATGAATAAACATTCCTATTAGTAAAAACAATCGATAATCATGTAAAAAACTCAAGATAGAATTGAAACAAAACTCAAATCATGTTAAGAACTAGGAATTCATCCTCAATCAATAAGAAAATTAGCTACTCATGCTTTTGAAATTCACACAAATAATAATTATTAAAAGGAGAATTTTTAAGTTCACACAAATAATTAAGAAGAAGAATCTTAGAAAAGCAAGCAAAAACACAAGTGTTGTGTGTGTAGAGAGGTGTGTAAAAGATGTAGAAAACTTCTCTATTTATAAGCTTCAATATTCTCCAACTCTTCCAAGGATTAGAATCCTTTTCCTTTAGCAATTAAACATCCAAATTCAAGTCTTTCTCAACTCTTCATCTTCTCTTTCCAAATTTGAGCCAAATTCTCCATCCAATTCCTAGTCCAAGTCTTCACACCCATGAGAGAAGTCCATAGAAAATTCTGGAATTTTTGCTCGCCGGAAAACTGGTATTGTGGCCGGAATAGTCGCCACCGGCCACCTGAAAATTTCTCAGTCAAGGGAATATTCGACGGAATATTCCGTCAGTCCTCCGTTAGGACTAACGGTCAAGCGGGTCAACCGTCAGTCAACGGTCAAAGGGGAAGGAGAGTCAGACTCGAGTTATACCGAGTCAGCTTCTTATTCAGCTGTCTGGTCTTACTGGGGTGAGTTGAGTCGCTCTGACTCGTCTGAATCGGTCATCACCGAGTTGACTCGCCGGTGTAGAAAACCGGCCGAGTCTCGGCTGTTTATAGAGCTTTCCCGGCCAAGTTCAGGCCTCTCTTCTTCCCTGTAACAAGCCTAACACATACATCTATTCAATTCATTCATTCACACTCGCTGTAGTTCTGTAATTCACTTCCAACAACACCAACATCTTCTTTTCTCACCATAAGCTGAGCACCACCTTAATCTTCCCTTTGCAATGCCACACATCCTGCAGGTTAACTTCAGGTCATTCCCTGTTTTAGCAGCACCATGACGAGCCCATAATCTGACATTGAACCTGTAATCAATTCTCACTAGCTGCTTCAATTCTCTGTGTCAATTCCTCCACTCAAATCCATTCTGCTAAAACCCATTCACTCCACAGACCCATAGCAGCAGCAGGACAATCAATTCCATCTCCAATTTCTGATACCTCGGCTTCTTCAACAGCAGCTCAATCAACCTGTTCCCATTTTTTCTATTCTTCTCAGAGAGCTCATCCCTGTGTCTGCAATTTCAACCCATACGAACTCCAATTTCTACTCCCGATTCACCAAAGAAACCCCGTCCATTCTTTTATCCAGACCTTAATCTCGACATCAACAACGTCCCCAGACGCCACCCATCTTCACTCGACAACAATTGCTTCCATTTCTTCCCGAGCTTCAATCACGGACTCGATTCAAACCCTAAAAACGCCATCAACTTCTTTGTAACCAAACCCAACTCTGTTTTACTCAACAACATCGATCCATTCCCAGACGCCACCCATCTTCACTATTCAACAATCAACGCATCGTGGTCTTCTCCGGATCACCTCACGACTCAACTTCATACCCATTAACCCTTTCTTCATTCTTCTATTTCAAGTCACATTGGCAACTAACTCGATCCACTACCACAGATTCATCAATTTTCCAATCTGTTCTTGGTTTCAATCTCTCGAGTTTATTACAGCAGCTGCGCTGCTTTCCCAGATGTAGAATGATTGAGGAAGAAGAAGAAATGATTTCTTCGACCTAGCTAGGGCCTTAAATTGGGACGACTTGTTTGCACCCCAAATAAGAGCCACCCCAGATGGTACCTTGAGTAACTTCCTTGAGTGCCTTTAACAATTCTTCATCAAAACAAAATGTCTATCCCTTAACCGTGGCCAGGCTCCATATAACTTGCTTGTGAAATGACAATTACGCCCTTTTGCTCAAATTGGATAGTTTCTTCTTCTTTTCCTCCGTGCGACTCCAAAGTAGCTACAAAACTCAAAACAAGCGTAAAATACAAAATTTACACGAAAAATAGCAAAGAAAGCATAAACTCTAGATAGTAAATACGGTGTATTCTACACCTATCAGATATGATCTCCGTTGAGAATGTTGGATTCTAGCCTTGACTAAAGAAGCTCAACCTTGCTCCCGCCGACATCCGGTAATCTCTTCCCTTTTCTCTTATCAGCATAGTTCTCATGGTATGTAACTGTTTAAATTTTTTCTATCTGTCGACACATTGAGGACAATGTTTGATTTAGGTTTGGGGGTGCATTTGCATATAGAGTTTTTAGTCTTTTTAATTTTAGTCTTTTTAATCTTTTATTTTCAAAAAAAAAAAAAAAAAAAAAAAATTCAAAACTCTTTTTGTAAAAACCTCCAACTTTTAGAGATTTTAGAGTCACTAGCATGCTTCTAGCTATGTTTACGTAGAGATTCTGACCGAAATAACAGAACTTGGAAGTACCGGAGAACACAATCAGGTTTCTTAGTTGATTAGAGCGTTAAAGTTGGATTTAACCATACCTAGGAGGGCGGAATTAGGTGTTTGTTAGATATTCGGTAGTAGAATTGTGATCACCCATAGTGGAGACTACCCAATTTACATCAAGTGAGTCACCAACCTTCAAGTTTTTGCAACTTTCTAGAAAAGCTGTTAGAGTGTGTGTCACCGTACGTCAATTCCGGGTAGGAATGGTGAGCTACCCAACTTCGCACCAATTTCAGCACTACTTTTGATCTCTTGAGTGCTAGTTTTTGTCAATCATGAGGGTGACGTCTAAAGATGAAAACTTCTTCTAAATACCGATTTGCGTTAGCATCACTCTCTCTCTCAATCGTGAGACCCATAGAAACACATTATCGTCAACAAACGGAGCATCATCGAGAATATGGAAAGAAAAATTGATATAGTCCAAGGTTTATGTGCAACAAAGAAAAGAAAATAGGATGAGAATTAATAAAATTTATAAAATCAAGACAATACAAGTTGTGGAAAAATTGAGTGATAAAGTCCTTTGTCCATGGAGTTAGTTGTTTCATTATTTGTATTTTTATTTTCACTTATTGTAATTTAAAAAAAAAAAAAAAAAAAAAAAAAAAAAAATTGTAGTTTATTTTTGCTACCACCATGGTAATGAAGAGTTAAAGAAGAAAAATCCAAACAACAAGGAAATTGAGTAGAAAAGTTAAAAATTGTCAAGTTTTGTGAAGTTTAGAAGTTCGTCATCAACAATTGAAGACCGAAGACCGAAGATTGAAGACGTTTCTATGGTTCTTATGAGAGAGTGATATTAATTGCCGATCGGGTGAGAAGTGAGTGAGTACTCCCACCCCTTGCTAATGGTTGATTTCCTTTCTTAGAGATCATCAGAAAAGATTCTTTTTGTCCACACCTCTGTGGAGTCTCCAGAAATTATTTCGGAAGGTTATCCTTCTTACCTACAACGTGTGCAGGATTTCTCTCTTTATTCCCGCTGCACACATGAGAGACTAAAAAGCGATCTTTTTGAGTGCAATTATCATAAAACCTAATGGTGAGGCGGAAGTCGAGGCTTATGATCACAATCGAATACGAATTCTTTCATATGGTATGGTTACTTCTCGCTCAAGCACTTAAGGATGAGAATGCGTTCTTTAGTAGTTCTAACCTGTTACTAGCATGCGAAACTCTATGTCCTCATAGCTCCTTGGATGCTTGAGACTCTTTTACACTCGAAGTTGGAGAAGGTTTTGTGGGTACACCTCACGGTAAACCCTCACGAGACTACAACTCGTCCACTAGGGACACCTAGGGGTTTAAAGGCTTAGTGCATACGCTAAATGCATTCGAGACTGCGACGGGGTATAGTTAGGATTTCTTATTTTTCTGTTTCACTTGAGGACAAGTAAAATTCGAGTTTGGGGTATTTGATGAGTGCCAAATAGTGCATATTTATACACCTTTTTATTGGTATTTTACTCATCTTTTGTGCTCATAAATCATATTTTATCCCAGATTCTGTATTTTCCTTGTTTTCAAGAATAAATATTTGTATTAATTAATTTTGTGTTTTTAGGTAATAAATAAAGCTCGGAGAATCTCGAGGAGCCAAAGGAGCGAGAGAGGTGGAGTCGAGCATCTATGGAGCAGATAGCCCAAGCCGCGCGCAATGGCGGTTGCAAGCCAACAAGTAGCAACTCATCTAAAAGACATGGGCTTGAGCTAGACCCGACCCGCGACCGGATCCGAGCCCGTACACTCCAAGCCGTTGAGATTTCGTTCTCCCACATCCAACGCTCGCTGCTTCCACGCGCATCAACTCTTGATGTCTGCGCTCAACACCAAAACAACTAAACACTCCTTGGCCGTTCAGATCTTCCCAGCTAAATCCAATGCTCGCTGATGCCTTCTCATCATTCCCCGCTGTTCATGTCTCACAGCAAAATGCCCATACCCTATACCCATCGAGCAACCATCACTTCCTCTCTTCTTCTTCTTTCTTCTTTCTCCTCCTCACCGCGATGACAGAGCGAGCTCTGCTCTCCCATACCTTCCTCTCCATCTCCTGTCTCTATCATCATCATCCCCATCTTCTTTCACCACAACAACCGCACCATCAACCACCTCCATTACCCTCTCTAGGTCTAGTTATCTTTCATTTAGCTTCTATCAACCCTAGAAGCTAAATTAAAGATAATTGGGACTAGGGTTTCTCATACATCAAATCAGTCGACGAATGGACCAGAGGAGAGCATGATTCAGAGGCAATCAGAGTATGGGTTCGATTTATTTTCATTTAATTTTTATTTTAAACGAATTAGGGTTGGGTATTTGGGGATTTCTTTTGCATGTATAAATTGAAGTAAACTGGGTGTGTAGAGACTCATGCCTGGGCTAGCCAGTGCTTCAACTAGGTTTAATTTTGTGTTCTTTGTTATTCTATGATGTTTTAATTTAGTTGCAAGGGTTTCATTGAAACCCTAATTCTCTGTTTTGAGTTCAATTATGTTGAATGTTCTTGAGTGCTTTATTTATCGATAATTTCAATTCCAGCATTGCAATACTCTTCTCTCACAATGGATGCCTTGTATCCATTGTAGTTAAACAAACAATTGTGTTGTTGGTACCTCAGCTCAAACATTAAACATAATACTAATTCGCCTGACTAGTTGTGCTTAATTAGACAACTAGTACTTAGGGTTAGTAACTTAGCCGATATTTGGAATATCATTAGGTGAAACTCCGTAGACAAGCGGCGGAATTGACACTTTGCCCTTAGCTACTATAGGAACAAGAACTTCAATTGAGTTGAACACATGATAGGAATTAGAGGTAGATTTGAAGACCTTAGCATTCTTTTGTCACTGTCTATACCTTAGTTTAGAGTCACCATTACATCTCAGCCGTATCGGCACAAAACAAACATCTGTGTTACTTTGTCACTCACTTGAATTCAGTTGAAGAAACCTTAGATCAAACATAGCACACCCATGTCTCTGTGGATCGACCCGTACTTGCCGCGTCTCCGATAGACGCCGTGCACTTGCGGTTATCACTGTAGGCTAAAACATAAAACATCTTTCCAGGCCTACTACATTTTGGGGGTATTCCTCCTAATTGTACTTCTTGTGTGAATAAAGTTTTCGCAGCTTCCTCTATGGCTTCATCCAATTGTCTCTTACCTCCTCCTTTGTTATTATTTATCATTCCTCTCATTTCCGCTAACTCTCTCAAAATTTGTTCATTTATACCAGAATTTGGATCCATTGGTCTTTTCAACTCCGCCTCTCTTCTCCTGCGTTCATCTCTATTTTGACTTCCTTGTTCATCATTTTCCTCTCGTCTTTCTCTGCGATCTTCTCTTTCAATTCTTTCATTAATTCGCACATCGTCATATCTCTTATTTTCTCCTCTTTGCCTTCTTTCAGTTCTCCTTTGTACTCTATCATACTCTTCATTGATATTAGCATTATTGCGGTTTCGCTCACGCCTCCTTTCTCGATTATCATGGTTATTCTGTCGAATTGCCTCTTGTAGCTCTTGTTCTTCCACTTCTGCTCTTAGTCTTTCTCTCTCGCGAGCTAAATGTGTTTGTTCAGTGTGGTGTCTTTCAATTTCATCCTCAATTGCTCGTTCATTTCTTTGTATTTCTCTCCCATGTAAAATTCTCCTTCCTTTTTCCTGATTTTCTTCGCCATCTTGATTACTTCGCCCCTGGCGCGTCTATTTCCTTGAATTCCATCATTACGTTCATTTTGAAGAATTTCAAGACGTTGAATATAACGATCTTCCAACACTTCTCTTCCTTCGCGACGTTCTTCGCCTGGATTTTGTATTCCCTCTCGAATTTCTTCATTAGCATTTTAGAAAGTTTAGAGTTGTAGTAACATTCTTGATTTCACTTCCTTCTTGTAAAATTTCTAACTCAATTAATAAAAGGATTGGTTATTGATCTTAAATATGTGTTAGATATTATGAATTCTGTGAGGTGTGTATTGTAGGATTTCCTGCAATTACTGACAATAACGATCTCGAGTTCTTATGAGGAAGACTTAGCCAATTCATTTGATACAAAAGAAAGAGCATCTTGCATCTTACGAACTTTGCATCCCCATTGCAAGTGTCCTTTATTACCACAATAATAAAAATGCTTAGTATAAATATATGAAGTATGAGTTTTAATGTTACCTTTTTTTGGATCCTCTTGCATTGGAGCTCGACGAGTCTTCTTCTTCTTCTTATTATCCTTGTTCAACGTTGTTGCTTTCTTGACATTAGCGAAGTGCCTTCTTTGATTCTTCTTTGGTTGAACACTATTCTTAGCCTTGATAGATTTTTCTTCTTTACAAGAAATATGAGCATCTTTGTCATCATTGGAAGCCTCTGGTTTAGAAGACTTTGTAGCTTTAACAAATTTTACCTCTTTGCTAATATTTGAAGCATCTATTCCTTTATAGCCCAATCTTCGTGTATCACGATGATTTCTACTTGCTTCTAACACTGAGGTTAACTTGTTTGAGATTTCATTGGACTTTTTCAGTCCCAAATTTTCTTCTTCCAATGTCTTGATTTTATCAAGAGCACCGGCTAGATCAGCCTCAAGGCGTTTTTCTCGTGAGAGATATACACCATCTTTCTCTTCAAAACTCTTTTGTTGAGAGTTAATCCTTGCATCAGATTCTGTAGGATCATAATATCGCCACAGCAATAATTCCCGAAGACAACGAATAATAACACCGCGAGTCAGTCGCAGAGGATTGAATGTAAATGACGCACTGGATGACGATAGAAAGATATGATATCTGGCGAGAGTTAAGAAGTGTCGCGAGTATGAGTATTTGTACGCCTGCGACACTTCGCAAGACATTTCGAAAATAAAGGGACGGCTTAGTCTGTCATTCACTATGTACTACCCTATATAAAGGGATGGATGGATCATCGTCGTGAGAAGAGGTTCTTTTGGATTGGGAGTAAGTCATTAGGAGAGAGAAAGAGAGAAACATTTGTAAGTTCTTAAGTGTAATCTCATTTTCTGTGTAAAGATTCAAGAAAGTTATTAATAAACATTCATAATTGTTCTTCTATTATCTTTTGAATGGATTAGTTTAACAAAATATAGTGAGGGGTGTATTGTGGGATTTCCTGCAACTACATATTGGCGCTAAACAGGCTTTGAACAGACATTAAAAGAAGAGAATTAATAAGAAAGAAATTTGAGATAATTTTCAAAGAAGTTACCAAAAGAGAAATGGCTAGAAGAAGAAATGTACTTGAACAACCGGTGAGAAGAAGTGGAAGACTTGCTGGAGAAAGGAGAATTGAAAGAGGAGAATCGTCAAGGATGAATATGAGGAATGATGAAGAGAATCATGTCCAAGCTTTAATTCCACCAGTAACAAATGAAACTGTGGATTACGATAGAGTAAGCGTGCACACTTGGAGGACGGATTCTGAGGAGGAAAGGGAAGAAGAGCAACAATTGGTAAACAATGGACAAGGAGAAGAAGATCAAAGAATGAATGGAGAAACGAATCCAGGAAATGAAGAACTCACAGCATTGGAAACATTGAGACAAACGATACATGAAGAGAGGCGACTAGAGGCAGAGGAACGAGCAAACTTGACGAGACAGAATCATGAATTAAGGATGGAAAATATAAGATTACAAAATAGAAGATCGAGAAGCACTGCGAGATCAAGTTCAAGATCGACTAGGGAAGAAAGAAGGAGAGCTTTACCAACAGAAGTTACAGAGGTAGAAAACCAACGAGAAGCACAAAACCTCAGATCAGAACATCATGAAAGAAGAGAGGACGCAGAAGATCGTTATATTCCCCGTCCCGAGAATTTCCAAGATGAGCAGAATGAAGAAAATCAGGGAACTAGGCGATTTCAGGGGCCAGATGATCCAGCCGCGGAAGGAAGAGCAATACTGCATGGAAGAGAAGCATTGAGAAGGCAACAAGAGATCGTGAACGACATTGAGAAACATTATCTTTGAACAAGCACGCTTAGCCCGCGAGAGAGAGAGAGTAAGAGCGAAGTGGAAAACCAAGAATTCGAAGAAGCAATCCGACAAACTAATCACGACAACAGAGAAAGGAGGCGAGCACAAAATCGTGTCAATGGAGAATACGAGAGGATGCAGAGGAGAATTGATAGAGAACCAAGAAGAGAGAACGATATATATAATGGTGTGCGAATTGATGAAAGAGACGAAGGAGACAATCGCAGAGAAAGGAGAGAAGAAAATAATGAACAAGAAGGTCAAAACAGACATGATCGCAGGCGGCGAGAGGTGACCGGTTGTCAGCCGACACAAATATAATTACACTTTCTTACTACTCAAAATATAAATATAGCAAGGGCAAGAAAGGATCGATCCCACAGAGAGGTCTAGGTTGTCAAATTGTTTCGGTTCCCAATAAATAACACCGGTAGTTTTGTGATTATAATAAACTAAATAAAACAAATAAAGAAAAGTAAACAAATAAAATCAAGGATAAGAAAGTATTGGTCATGGATTTCGTTTTCATTCACAAACATGTTTTCAACACAATAACTAGAATTGATATTTTAATCTCAACTTTTATCAAAGACCCTAGAATACCTTGATCGCAAGAATATCCCGCAAATCTCCTTATGTCATCAACAAACACATTAAAAGATGCGAATATGAATTCTACCTAAAGGAACAACCTAACGTGTAAAAGCACTAATCAAGTTTAATTCCCTAGATGCATTAGGTTCTATGAAATCAGGACAATCAAAGCAATCGAACGTGGAAAGCGCACTAATCCGATTTAACAAAGGTTATGGTTCACATATGATCATAAGAATATATCACTACAAACTATAATCATATTTATGCTACTTGCAATCCTAATTATCACTTTTGCGTATAATAACCCTAATCTAGCAAGAGAGATGAAAACCAACTCAACCGACTCGCGACTCGACTAAACAAGCATTCAAATCATGTAACAATATTAATGGTGAATCATAAACGATAATATGAGAGAAAACTAATATATTGAATCAAAGAATCATGCTTTGTGAAATCCAACTTATTCCATAACCAATAATAAACTTAGGTACTCATGGCATAGGAGTTCATAGCAAGAAGAAAGAGAAAACTTATCATGTTTCTAAACCCTAGAACCAAAAGTATAAGTCTCCCTCATGGAGATATATAGGTTTAGAGAAAAAGTTCTATTTATATGCCTCTCCCAAAAGGATACCCAAAAGTAGGTCAAGTCTTCTCCAAACCCGTCTCCAAGTTGGTCCACCAAGCCCAGGAGTGAAAAATATGTCTCTGGAATTTTGGGTTCAAAGCGGGTCTGGAATTGCGACGTCATCGCCGGAATCCGGTCGCCGTCGCTTCTAATCCGTCACCGGAAAATATCTCAGCCACCTTTGTCATCAGTACTATCACCAGGCAATTCTACACTTCCAGTAGCTCCGCTTTGCTTCTCTGCAGTCCACACATTCACAAAAACCATTTTAGCCAATTCCCATTTCTTGCGAAAACGCGCCTAAAAGCGTGGTCCGTAGCTCATATGTCCGGTCATCAATTCTTGCATCCGACTCATACCCCCCTCGCGATTCACTGAAATATTGCGATCGACACTTTAACCTCTGAAATCAAACTCATAGGAACTATGCTTACTGGGCGCGCCATTTTCACTCCGTTTTCGCACAATTTCTCGACTTGGTTTCTTGCCATTCGTCACTGTAATTTCACATCCATGGCAGCAAGCCAACATCCATTCCCTTCTCGAGCCTTCTTTCCATTGCATCCATCCTTGCACCTCAACCATCATCTCGAGTCTTCCACCATCCCTAATCCTACAAAAGATAGCTATTGTTGCACCATTCTGGCATCAACCCACCAGCCTGTATCACCTCAGACCATCCTAAGCATACATCTAAAGATTTCAACCCTTCACTGTGCCTGTAGCTCCAAACTGGTTAAAGCATTTCCCAGCTCAGTTTTGAACTTCTCTGCATCTCAAGCCAAAAGCTGCACCAGGCCGACATCTCTTTGACTCGGTTCATTTTCAGCCTCAAATTCCATAAACTGCAGCTGCATATTTCAGTTCACCATCATGGCGCAAGATTCAGAATCGCCTGGGCCCTCTCTGCACTCATCTCAGCTGCTGCATTGCAGTTCATCTCCATGACTTGCTTCTCATAAACCAACATCACTTCAGTTACCACCAGTATCAGATAACTCGCAACAGTTACTTGCAAACCGACAACAACATCAGCCTCTTTCCAACTTGTCATGCCAACAGTTCATAGCCACTGTCCCTCGAGCTCAATACTTCATCCATCTCCCTATAAAAAGTAGCTGCCATAGTTGCAGAGGTGCTGTAAAGGCTTGAGCCATGTTGCCTATTCCATTCTTAACTGTTGTGCCATGGTGGTGCAACACAAACCTCCAATTTCAGTTCATCAGCAACTCAAATCTCAACATCACCAATTCAGTCATTCACAGTCTATCTCCAGCGCCACTGCCTAGACTCGACTACCAGCTTCAATTTCATTTCAACCACCAGAATCACAAGCCGCTTTTGCCTTGCTCTTCTGTCAAGAAGCACCAACACCAGCTGTAGCTTGCGCACAACCAATGTACTTCAGTTCAGTTCCTGCAAAATATGAATCTACACAAACCCATTCATTCATAGATACAAATCAGCTTTGAATCCTCTTGTTCATCATCAAATATCAATGGAAGTCACTGCATTCTACTCCATTCTCTGGCCTGTTTTACAGCTACAGATTCGAGCCCACTCTTCCTTGACTTAGCTTCTACCAACAAGACTAAAGACATAATCCACTTCCATTTCCGGCAAACATACAACCCTGCAGTTTGCAGTGCCATAAGTTCCACCAATCCGAGTGCCTTCATTTGAGCCGCAATCACCACTCTATTCAACAATACCTCTTCCATTTCGGCTATCAAAGTAATTAGACTACTCCCCTTCAAAATTCTTCTTTGAGGCTATTAAAGCAAGCTGAACTGCAGTTTATGCGTGTTTGGAGGTTGTCTTCAGCTGGTTGTATGCATCTCCTCTTCTTAGTCTCTTGAACTCAAACAAATACGACAACCATAACTGCAGCATCAATTGGAGGATACCCATTATTGCTGTTGTAAAACACTAGAAGGATTCCATAGTTCGAGCAACAGATCCTGGTTCTTCCGGCCAAAGCAAACCAAATTCAACAGCAACTTCCTTGTTCTCTTCACTGTTTCACGGCTTGAATTTCAGGTTCTAAACCCATCTTTTCATTTCGTGGTAACATCATCGCAACCCATCTTCTCAAACTCTGAACAGACTCATCTATATGATACAACTGCATTTTCTCGATTCAATCTCTATCTTCTTCAATTTCATCTCAATCTCACTCATATTGTGCAGCAACGAAATACCTCCATCACTCACTCCAAATCAATCAAGCAACAATCGCTATTCTTCCATAATTTCCCTCTGTCTTCATTCTGAGACTCTTGAAATCAATTTCGGACACCATAATATGTGCGGCCTTTCTAATGAAGAGAAACACGATTTAGGATTATAGCCCGGGGGTGGATTTAGGATTTACCCGGACACCCCACATATCGGATAAGGGCCACCTAGTTCATTTGGCTGTCGATTCCATAAAACCGATTTGCCTATTTGATCTTTTGCTCATAACTTTCTCGTATAACGTCAAGTGACCTCTTTCTAAATTTTGGCGGCTTCGTCTTTTCGTCTACTTCAAGATATTGAGAAGAAATCCTGGATTTGAGCGAGTTCCACTTCTTTTTGTTCCAATGACTCCAAAACACCTGATTAGCTCAAAATCAAACATAAGATACATATTTCACACAAAAAATAGCAAAGAAAGCATAAACTCTACATAGTAAATACGGTGTATTCTACACCTATCAAATTCCCCCACACTTAGACTTTGCTAGTCCCCGAGCAAATCAAACAAATCTAAAATACAACAACTCCGTGACGTCGAGGCTACGGTTAATTTTAGCATAAATAACAAGCCTTTAAACCCCTAGGTGTCCCTAGTGGACGAGTTATAGTCTCGTGAAGGTTTACTAGAGATATACCTACAAAACCTATATTTCCAACTCGTCTAATTGTGACAAATCAATGAACGAATCCAAAATGACTACGGGAGGAGGTACCTTGCAAATTCAATTCATATATTAGTAAATAAACTCTAATTAGATAGTCGAACAAGCCACAATACTCGGAAACTAACAAACCACAATCACAATGAAAAGATTAAGAAGATGGATATAGATGTAGATGTTGGCGAATATTCACAAGTGTTCGATGTTTCCCATATCTCTGTCGAAGGTTCTTTGCTTAGATGAACCTAATCCTATTGGATTGAGCTATTTAGTGCTGAATGCTACATCAAATCAATTGGCATATACAAGGGAACCAAAAGTGACTTTATTCAACACAATAATAATAATTTCTTCTCTTTTTTTTTTTTTTTTTTTTTTTTATATGATTGGATCAAACTGGATCCAATTTCTCTTTTTTTTTTTTTTTACGGCATGATTAGATCTTTTGGATCCAAGCGCATGCTTATTGTCAACAAGTAAATGATAGTTGCCTTGGATCCTGCATTCCACGCTTGTTTAGGCGACGGAGACAGGGGACTACGTTTGGCACATCTTTGCTATTCTCAAGTGTCTTTTTATTCCGTTTTGGTCTAATTGGTGGGTCCTTTTTTTTTTCTTTTTCAATTTTTTTTTTTTTTTTTTTTTTTTTTTTTTTTCTAGTAACTCAATCACTCTATTTCATCCTAGCAGTAATAACACGTCGATGTTTAGTGACCCACCAAAGCACTTAGAGAACAATAGATAAATATGGAAAAATAAAAATAGAATGTGATATGGTGATATTCCGAGATATGGTAACAACTATCATATAATTTGTGATTCCTGAGCTATCTTCGTCCCTTTTTAGTTAATGGGTTCTCAACTCCTGCATTCAAAATGGTTCCATCCACTAATGGTGTCAAAAACAAACTATACAAACATATAAATGCTCCCCCACACTTAAACTTCACATTGTCCTCAATGTGTAAAACCGAAAGTTCTGAATTCTGACGTAACAGCAGATAAAACGCAAAAACTGTACAAATTGGTAAGGAATTTGGAAAAACTCCATTTCACAAAAGTTGTTCACCTACGTGTTTTCTACACAGTGTCAAAATTTCACAGTCTTTTGATAAACGGTCTGACAGTTATGGTCTCTGGACTGAACTACGCGCAGTCTGAAATTTTCTGACGAAAAGGTATTCGTCATAATTCTCTTCTAAGATAGATTACGGACTCAATGAAATTAAACATAGGGATGCAAATATGATATGAAAACAGTAAAAAATAAATAAACGAAACAAAAATAAAATGCAAAAGGATAAGAGATACAAAACCGGTGGGTTGCCTCCCACTTAGCGCTTGTTTTATAGTCGTCGACCCGACTATATCCTTGCAAGATTCATTCCCCATATACCAATAACCTGAAAAGTTGGGGATCCGTCCATAGAACCTGTTGTGCAAACACTAGCTTCACACAAATATTAGTACAATAAAGCAAAAGTGAAGCTATGAATCGATAAAAGATTCCCCCACACTTATTCTTGTCCACACTTGGAAGTGTATAAAGAATATAGAAGTCGGGTACTTCCACGGTTTCTTGGTCCAAAACCTGCATAGTATGAGAATCAAGTATCTCTAATGGAGGAAAACGAGAAACAAAGTCATCCAACAATATTCTCGATGCACATACATTCAAACCAATAAGAGGTAAAGGAGAAGAAATAATAGGCAAAGGGTTAGATAAACCTTGCACAATCTCTTGTATTATGGAATCCTCTTCATCCTTGAAAAACTCAAGTGAATTATTCACCTCATGTATATCATGGTCCTCTATCAAACCTTGCAACCATTCTTCGTCCGTTTGGCCAGTAACCAAAGTATCGACATAAACATCATCATTACAATTATTTGCAAGCTCAATTGGGTCTTCCACAATATTGGTTATAACGGTCTCATTCTCAACATACTCCTCTTTGTTGTAAGGCACATACTCTTTCCGGATCCAAATTTTATCATAAGAAACTTTTTTAGAACACTCGAAAATGCATCATCCTCAAGCTCCACCCTTTGAATAGGCTCTTGATCATTATTAAGATCAATGCTTGAGTAATCTACACAAGTGTCGACATATTCCTCTTCGTCTTCATCTTGATCCCAAAAAGACTCCTCGGAGATGTCACCATGAGTTGTTTCAAGCAATATATCATAATCACCATCACTATCATAGTCAACATAAGATTGTTCCTCGCTGAATTTAGTGTTGCTAATCTCAAACTCATCCTTTTGAATAGGTGAATGATCATTATTAAGATCAAGAGTTGAGTTAACTACACAATTATCAACGAAAGTGCCCAAGGATTGGCCTTTTTCAACATTAGCATCAATCAAATATTCATCACAAACCATATGCACATAAGAATTATCCATATCGTCCTTGTATTGATCAATGCCTCTTCGCAAGATAGTCATACCTTCACGAAGTTCTTGGAGTTGCTCGTTTGTAGTCTCTTTTTGCTTTTTGAAATTCCTCTTGTAAAAGGTGGAAACTTTATCTATAAAATTAGAGACTTTTGTTCACAAGCATAAGAATCCTCCCAACCTTGTGGTTGTTCCCCGCCATAAAGTTGTTGAGGAGAACCATAAGGTTCCATGGAATATTGGTCATAACCAATGAATTGGTTTTGATTATACCCATGGAATTGGTAGTTGTCGTATTGTTGAGGTTGAAAACCGCATCCATTGTTCCAATATGCTCCTTCCATAGAAATAAGCACCTGAAATAAGATTCTCAAACCAAGGTTAGAACCCAGAAAATAAGAAAAAAGAAAACAAAAACTAAATACAAAAATAAGAAACCAAAAACAATTAACAACCGCTGCCTCCCCGGCAACGGCGCCAAAATTTGACCGGTTGTCAGCCGACACAAATATAATTACACTTTCTTACTACTCAAAATATAAATATAGCAAGGGCAAGAAAGGATCGATCCTGAGAGAGGTCTAGGTTGTCAAATTGTTTCTGTTCCCTATAAATAACACCGGTAGTTTTGTGATTATAATAAACTAAATAAAACAAATAAAGAAAAGTAAACAAATAAAATCAAGGATAAGAAAGTATTGGTCATGGATTTCGTTTTCATTCACAAACATGTTTTCAACACAATAACTAGAATTGATATTTTAATCTCAACTTTTATCAAAGACCCTAGAATACCTTGATCGCAAGAATATCCCATAAATCTCCTTATGTCATCAACAAACACATTAAAAGATGCGAATATGAATTCTATCTAAAGGAACAACCTAACATGTAAAAGCACTAATCAAGTTTAATTCCCTAGATGCATTAGGTTCTATGAAATCAGGCCAATCAAAGCAATCGAACGTGGAAAGCACTAATCCGATTTAACAAAGGTTATGGTTCACATATGATCATAAGAATATATCACTACAAACTATAATCATATTTATGCTACTTGCAATCCAAGAATTATCACTTTTGCGTATAATAACCTAATCTAGCAAGAGATGAAAACCAACTCAACCGACTCGCGACTCGACTAAACAAGCATTCAAATCATGTAACAATATTAATGGTGAATCATAAACGATAATATGAGAGAAAACTAATATATTGAGTCAAAGAATCATGCTTTGTGAAATCCAACTTATTCCATAACCAATAATAAACTTAGGTACTCATGGCATAGGAGTTCATAGCAAGAAGAAAGAGAAAACTTATCATGTTTCTAAACCCTAGAACCAAAAGTATAAGTCTCCCTCATGGAGATATATAGGTTTAGAGAAAAAGTTCTATTTATATGCCTCTCCCAAAAGGATACCCAAAAGTAGGTCAAGTCTTCTCCAAACCCGTCTCCAAGTTGGTCCACCATGCCCAGGAGTGAAAAATATGTCTCTGGAATTTTGGGTTCAAAACGGGTCGCCGGAATTGCTGACGTCATCGCCGGAATCCGGTCGCCGTCGCCGGAATCCGGTCACCGGGAAAATATCTCAGGCCACCTTTGTCATCGGTACTATCACACAGGCAATTCTACACTTCCATTAGCTCGCTTTGCTTCTCTGCAGTCCCACATTCACAAAAACCATTTTAGCCAATTCCATTTCTTGAAAAGCGCGCCTAAAAGCGTGGTCCGTAGCTCATATGTCCGCCATCAATTCTTGCATCCGACTCATACCCCCTCGCACCATTGAAATATTGCGATCGACACTTTTAACCTCGAAATCCGGCTCTGGGAACTATGTACTTCACGGCGCCATTTTCACTCCGTTTTACGTACAATTTACGCGGCTTGGTTTCTTGCCATTACGTCCTGTAATTTCACATCCATGGCAGCAAGCCAACATCCATTCCCTTCTCAGCTTCTTTCCATTGCATCCATCCTTGCACCTCAACCATCATCTCAGTCTTCCACCATCCTAATCCTGCAGCATAGCTAGCTGACTGCACCATTCTGGCATCAACCCACCAGCCTGTATCACCTCAGACCATCCTAAGCATACATCTAAAGATTTCAACCCTTCACTGTGCCTGTAGCTCCTAACTGGTTAAAGCATTTCCCAGCTCAGTTTTGAACTTCTCGCATCTCAAGCCAAAAGTTTTTTGAGTGACATCTCTTTGACTCGGTTCATTTTCAGCCTCAAATTCCATAAACTGCAGCTGCATATTTCAGTTCACCATCATGGCGCAGCATTCTGCAACTGCCTCAGGCCCTCTCTGCACTCATCTCAGCTGCTCCATTGCAGTTCATCTCCATGACTTGCTTCTCATAAACCAACATCACTTGATTTACCACAGTGTCGGATAACTCATGACTTGTTACTTGCAAGCCGACAACAACATGACCTCTTTCCAACTTGTCATGCCAACGAGTTCATGCCCACTTTGTCCCTCGAGCTCAATACTTCATCCATCTCCCTATAAAAAGTAGGCTGCCATAGTTGCGGAGGTCTTTGTAAAGGCTTGAGCCATGTTGCTTATTCCATTCTTTTGTTGTGCCATGGTGGTGCACACAAACCTCCAATTTCGGTTCATCGACAACTCAAATCTCAACATCACCAATTGGTCATTCCACGGTCTATCTCCCGGCACACTTGCCTGGACTCGACTACCGGCTTCAATTTCATTTCAACCACCGAATCACAAGCCGCTTTTGCCTTGCTCTTTCAGAAGCACCAACACAGTGTAGCTTGCGCACAACCAATGTACTTCAGTTCAGTTCCTGCAAAATATGAATCTACACAAACCCATTCATTCATAGATACAAATCAGCTTTGAATCCTCTTGTTCATCATCAAATATCAATGGAAGTCACTGCATTCTACTCCATTCTCTGGCCTGTTTTACAGCTACAGATTCGAGCCCACTCTTCCTTGACTTAGCTTCTGCGAAACAGCACCAGCACATAATCCACTTCCATTTCCCTGGCAAACATACAACCCTGCAGCTGCAGCTGCCATAAGTTCCACCAATCCAGTGCCTTCATTTGAGCTGCAATCACCAGCTCTATTCAACAATACCTCTTCCATTTCAGCTATCAAAGTAACAGCACTACTCCCCTTCAAAATTCTTCTTTGAGGCTATTCTGCAAGCAACTGAACTGCAGTTTCTGCGTGTTTGGAGGTTGTCTTCAGCTGGTTGTATGCATCTCCTCTTCTTAGTCTCTTGAACTCAAAAAATACGACAACCATAAAACTGACATCAATTGGAGGATACCCATTATTGCTTTTGTAAAACACTAGAAGGATTCCATAGTTCGAGCAACAGATCCTGGTTCTTCCGGCCAAAGCAAACCAAATTCAACAGCAACTTCCTTGTTCTCTTCACTGTTTCACGGCTTGAATTTCAGGTTCTAAACCCATCTTTTCATTTCGTGGTAACATCATCGCAACCCATCTTCTCAAACTCTGAACAGACTCATCTATATGATACAACTGCCGTTCTCTGATTCAATCTCTATCTTCTTCAATTTCATCTCAATCTCAGCTCATATTGACAGCAGCAACAGAAATACCTCCATCACTCACTCCAAATCAATCAGCAACAATCGCTATTCTTCCATAATTTCCCTCTGTCTTCATTACAGACTCTTGAAATCCAATTTCAGACACCATAATATGTGCATCCTTTCTAATGAAGAGAAACACGATTTAGGATTATAGCCCAGGGGTGGATTTAGGATTTACCCAGACACCCCACATATCGGATAAGGGCCACCTAGCTCATTTGGCCTGTCAGTTCCATAAAACCGACTGCCTATTTGATCTTTTGCTCATAACTTTCTCGTATAACGTCGAAGTGACCTCTTTCTTTCACCGGCGGCTTCGTCTTTTCGTCTACTTCAAGATATTGAGAAGAAATCCTGGATTTGAGCGAGTTCCACTTCTTTTTGTTCCAATGACTCCAAAACACCTGATTAGCTCAAAATCAAACATAAGATACATATTTCACACAAAAAATAGCAAAGAAAGCATAAACTCTACATAGTAAATACGGTGTATTCTACACCTATCAAGAGGCAGAGCTAAAAAGACCAGCAGAATCGAATCCTGAGGAAAATGAGCAAATCTTGAAAGAACTAGCAGAAATGAGAAAATTATTAAACAGTAGGAAGGAAGGAGGACGAAGACGGTTGGATGAAGCCATGTGAAGCTGCGAAGACTCCTTTCACAATAGAAGTACAAATGGGAGGAATACCACCTAAGTGCAATCTGCATTAACCAACATTTTCGATGGAACAACTTTAATGCGGTACTGACACATCAAGGCTTATATGAGATGTATGTTACAATGGGAAAATCATGATGCCATATTGTGCAAATACTTTGCATCAAGCTTAATTGGAGAAGCACTGAAATGGTTTGAAGGATTACCAAGAAACACAATCTCATCATTCAACCATTTACAAACTATTTTCTTGGGAGCTTATATAAGTAACAATTCCACGCGACCAGGAATTGAGGATGTATTCGGATTGAAACAAAGAGTTGGCGAGAGTTTAAGACATTTGACAATGAGATGGAGAACGATGTGCGAGTGAAATGGCGGAAGGGTAGAGGAAAGATATCTCATTTTATCATTTGTAAATGCTGCTTCGCAACAAGTTTGCTATACATCCAAATATTGAAATTAAAAATACGATTACGATGGGTGAGCTGCGAGAACTTCAAGAAGAATACATTGCTTTGGAAGAAAGACAAAATGAAATGGAATCATACCCGATTGCGAATACAAATTCAAACGCTGAATGCAAGTTTATTACCAAAATTCTTAAACTCGAGTAGCGACCACTTCGCAAGGGCTAACCAGGAAACGGAGTTGATGATGGACGTGAAAAATAGTAGCTATGGGAAGCCGAGATCGGGAGGAGTTTGATAGAGAAAGGAACTACTACAACCGTGGCAACAATAATAAAATTGAGATTAGATCATATGCAAGAAACTTATGGAGGACAAAGGCGAATAACTATGGAAGGCCAAGAAATCGTAGAGTGGTATGGGAAGAGATAAGAATGCCACCACTAAATGCTAGTGTTGAAAATTTGGGAAGCTATACTTGTAATGGAGGACGTACCACCACCATGGAATGCGGGCGGTGAACCACCACCAAGCGACGAAGTCATGAATATTGTTCTTACCATCGCTTTCATGGACATTTAACAAATGATTGCGAAATATAAAGAGAATCATTCTCAGAATGATTGATCGGGGAAGTTGGCTCATTTTCTAAAAATGAAGAGAAAGGAAAGCAAGTACTAACAACATCACCATCGGAAGTACAAAGAACAGTTTCAAAGAAGGGAAAAGAAGCACTCGTAAGAGAAGTGGGAACAAAGGCCAAAAATCTATTTTGCAATTCTATCGTTCATTCATATCGTACAATCGAAGACTTTCACGATAACGTACTTAGTAGAGTATATGCAAGAGATTTTCATAACAAAGAGGTGATGAACCTGGCGAGAAAGTCGCAATTGCAAGATTAGCGGTTAAAAACTATTTCTTTCTCTGCCCAGGATTTAAGTACCGAAAGGAAGAGAAGTACATGATAGCCCGTTAGTGGTGCGTGGACATTAATCCAAGACCGGTTGATGGAGAAGATGACGAAGCGAGAAAATTGTTGGGCAATCAATAGAATCTAATCGAAATCTTTGGAAGTTCGGTGAATATTCTGTTTTACCATACTTATAAGACTATGGGTGGAGAGGATGAAAATTTGATTCCTTGACATACAAAATTTATGGTTTTAACAGGAGCAATGAACAAACCTAAAGGAGAGATTCACATGAGGATACCTTTACAAGGATTATCGGCTAACATTTTATTAACGTGGTTGCGTGGAATCTCCTTATAACGCATTAATTGGGCGGCCAAGTGGCTACACGAAATCTTGGGAGTAGCATCAACATACCATCAATGTATAAAGTTTCCCCATCCAAACGGTATCGGCATTATAAAGGGAGATTGGAAGGAAGGGCAGAAATGTTATGAGGTTGACGTAGAGAGCTGTGAAGAAAGAAATGCTAAAAGGAAAGACTGGAAACAAAATATCAAAGATGAACGAGAGAAAAGAGAAGGTGATGGTGGATACTATCGAAATAAGAAATGAAGAAGCATCGAAAGTGTCGCGGTAATAGGCGAATGTTACGCCTTTGCAAAGATAATTGGTTGTAGTTCATCACGAAGTCTTTGTAGAAACATCGCGAAGTGCGCGGAGAGGAATGCACGGAAGCGGCGAACGTTATGATGGAAAGGAGTCCTTCAAGGTGGGGATAACACTAAGGCAAAAGAGTGCAATGAACAAAAGGCATAAAAAGTAAATTTGAATGATCTGCGATAAGTGATCGACAAAGATATATCAAAGGCAAGACTAAGAAGAAATGATATATGAGAATTTCGACAAAGAGAAGAATCCGAGGCAAAAATGAATGAACAACATTGTGCGATGTCTTCGCAAATTAAATATCTTTCAAAGCAATTAAATATGAATGATTGAATGATTTAACAACAATGAATGAATAAATGAATGGGACGAACCTTTATGGCGTACACCTAGTTCGCGAATCAAAATTTCGTAAGAGGCAAATGTAAGACCTAAAGTGCGTCATATAAGGGGTATCTCTTAACATGGCTCGGGGAAAAGGTTACACCGCCCTGGAACTGAGTCATGCAGATTTGGGGCCCATGAAAGCCTATCGGAGAGATACCTTGGATTCCCAACTATATGTAGGTTATACAAGGTTGGGCGGTACTAGGAGAGGTCTCTTTCAAGGAGTCGTATGATCAAGGAGCCGAGGTACCGGTTGAGTCAAGAGTGCGGGGAGCATGGAACTTCCTTACCACTCTTGACAAGTCTTGGCGCACGCCGCACTCGGCAGAAGAAAACTCCACTTAGGGTGCGGCCTTGTAACCATAAACTCTATAGGTATAAGGGATAAGAGGCTGCCGAAAACAAGCTGGTTGTTGTTAAGACCGGATGGGAGGAGCTAGCCTTGTATGGCCGATGTACGCCTCCTTGAAGGGGCAACCAGGGGAGGTGATAAGGGCGGCACCCTCCATTAGGGAGGTGATAAGTGCCAAAGCAAATGTCAAGGCTTTGTTTCACGAAACTTAGGCTTGTCATATTTGTGCAATGATCTGCGAGGCAATAATACTTAAGCTGCACTTGGCTTGAAGAAAACTCCACTTAGGGTGCAGCCTTGTAACCATAAACTCTATAGGTATAAGGGATAAGAGGCTGCGAAAACAACTGGTTGTTGTTAAGACCGGATGGGAGGAGCTAGCCTTGTATGGCCGATGTACGCCATTTCTTGAAGGGGCAACCGGGAGGTGATAAAAGCACCCTCCATTAGGGGTGATAAGTGCCAAAGACGCAAATGTCACGAGGCTTTGTTTTAAGGAAACTTAGGCTTGTCATATTTGTGCAAATGATCCCAGAGGCAATAATACTAACGCGAGGTAAGACGAGATCAATGGGTCCTTACATGAAAGTGTAAAAAGGCGTCCTGCGAGTCGCAAGACGACAATGTCATGGGGCTTTACTTTGCAAGAGAATTTAGGCCTGTCATATTGTCATGAAGCCAAATATCTGCAGAGGCAAAAATACTTGAATAATGATAAGACAAGATCAATGGGTTTTTACATGCAAGTGTAAAGACCTGATCTTGTCGCAATAAAAGTGGCGAGTGAGACCTTTACTTAGGAAGGTCAAGCTTAGAAGTCCACCACAAATGATAAGGCGAGACCAAAAATCTATTCTTTAATGAAAAGTTATTGCGACTTCATCGCAATTATAAATTTCAATATCATGCACGATCGGAAAGAAGAAAGCACGAATCTCGAAATTTCTTTCTTTCATTCGAAGATGCCTAATAGAGGCAAATATGGGGATGGAAAAGATGAAATATTGTTATCCATCTTCCAATGAAAGAGTTTATACACTAATAATGATAGCAAATTATATTACAAGGGAATGAAGATTGAATTTATGGGCAATAAACCCAAGGAGTTTACAAAAAGAGATACGAAATGTGCCAAGATATTACAGCGTGAAAGAAACAAAAAAGAATTATCTCTTTGGCGATCCTTCTCCTTTATGCGATTCTTGATTCCTATTATTCTCGCCGTCGAATCTTCTTCTTATTTGGCTTCACTATCGAAATGTAAGAGACAGGCAAATTCTCGGGAACTTCTTCGGAAAGACAAGGATATGAAGAAAGAGGGATTTTATGATCTTTACAAACATACTCCATGGCTTCATTAATAAAACGAACGGCATCATTATTAAAATTCCCTTTGTAGTTTGAAATTGATTCTTGACTTGGAATATTTATTCTCGCGAAGATTGAGGTTCTTGGCGAGTTGTGCTTTCTGATTCAAGTTCTTCAATTCTTGCTTGAAATATTTTTCGGATTCTGCCAAATAGACAACGATAAGTTAACAACTCAATGACAATATTAGAGAGGTAAGAAAAAGTAAGGTATAATAAATAACCTTCTACGTCGGATATTATATCTTTAACCAAGGAAGTATGTTTCGGTATGAAGACTAACATCAACACCTAAATTATTCCTAGCATTATCTAAGATTTTTGGCCCAAGCGGAATTCGTAAATCATTATTTATAATAAGAAGTGAGCAATTTGGTTTTCTCGCTCGGAAGTAAGGAGTTTTGGCGAAGCAATTCATCTCGCTCCATTTGCACTTCAGAAGGGACTTTTGAAATGTTGCTAATGCTGGGCACCATTATTAGCAATGCGATCTTTGTCATCTATATGGTCACTAATTTTCTTCCTTAAAATTTTGATTTCCTCATGAGATTCGAGATACATTTGTTTAAACTGGTTGGCTATACTTAAACTAGATCCGTGCTCAATTTTAAGAGGCGGTACTTGGTTTGGAGTTCACTTAATGAAAGAGTATTTATTTTGCTCGGACGAACTACTTAAGGAGTTGTTGAGATGAGCGAGAAGAGTATCATTATCCATAGGCTCGGGAAATGAATGGAGAAGAATAGCTTCTTGGAGAGATTATATACATCTGCGAAAGTGATAAGTCGGGTAGCAACGGGAATCGATAAAATAAAATAATAAGAGGAAAAAATTTTTATACCATAAAGTGCTGATTAGCATTCTCGAGAGAGTGGTAACTTTGTCTTTCTCGGCAGAAAAATCAGTCTCAACTGTTGGATCTTTTCGCGATATCCCGCGAGACTCAACTTCTAATTCTTTGATCCTTGTGCAAAGATTGGGTATTCTTCTTCAATTGAATGTTATACCTCCTCTCAAGATACGAAGCAACCACAAAAGAAGTTTTCCGGCTGCGAAAGAAAGATAAAAAAGGACATCAAGATATAGATTAAAAAATGAAGTTGGAAGGAAACATGAAGTCGAACATACCCACGTGAATTAAGTGCATTTAAGAAGTTAGGGATACGGATCTAGAAACTCCTTTGAAGGAGTCATTGCCATCAGCGGTGTAGCATTGCATACGGTGGCGAGGTCTCGCATATAGAAGTGAGATGAGTATCTCAATTCCTTGAAAAGAATCCGAGAAGATCTTTGAACAAGATCCATAGGAGAATTGGATGATTGAGCTTCATTTTGGGAAGTCGAATCCAAAACATTATCACTATCATCTTCATCGGAAGACTCGGAGCTAGAACTAAGATGAGAGGAAGGCTGAGTTTTCGCTTCTTAGATGGTGGAGCGAAGACTTATCCTTGCGTGCATTGGCTTTAACTTTGCCTTTAACCTTCGCAATTGCTCGTTTCCTCAGGCGTCAGCCTTCGCATACAAATGAAGATAAGAAATAGAGGCAACAATATTGTTAAGTAATACAAAAGAATATTTCTTACTTCATCCGTAAAAAGCGATCGAAGTATTGCCAAGGTGCTTGCCAATGGATTTGCCTTGTAACTTTTCCTCGGTTGGCAATCATAAAATTTACAAAATCAATGAATACAAGAGGAAAGAGGGATTGCAAAAGCAAACTGGAGACGTACCTCTTTCGCCTTCTTGGGCCACTTAAATTCCCAGGATGATAGCTGCGAGATTTGCGGGGAGTACATGCGAAACCTGCTATGTAAGGACCACTTAAGAGCAAAGGAACAACCCACCACTTCTCATCTTTAGAGTGGCGAGGGTAGTGTTCTTACCCGAATGCCGGTCGATATCTTCATAAGTAATTTATCCTCGGGATATTATCTCTTCTCTTCAACCAGCGCCCGAGATTTCTTATTTCTCATACCTATTACTTCATAATTTTCAAAGAAGTTTTCCTTTGAGTGTATTTCTCGGGGATTATTTCTAAATTTACATATTGGGATTTCGACCTTTGTTAGGGTATAGAGATCCTTTACCCAGCACCACTTCACTGGCAAACTCGGCATTAGGCGAATACAATCGCCGCATAGTTGATAGACGACTCGCGAGAAGCTCGGATGGGGAAAGGATTTCATAAAAAGAGTGGCATCTCGGGATCATACAAAGGAATGGGAAGTCCCGCGAGAAGTTGACCTAACGAAACAATAATCTTGTGATCATCACTTATGATCGAGAAAAGCAGCGGTAAGTGTAGATGAACCTCCTTGATCAGGAATAGTAGAAAGGGTGAAACCTTCATCTTGCAACTTTTTCTGGATCTCAATAAAGCGAGGTTTGTACATACGACTAAGTGAAGCCATTATCAAATATGGGAATGGATAAAGAGTGAAGATTAAGATATGACAAGAGATCGAAGATTTGCGGTAATAGAAGCGCAATTTGCGGAAGAAGAAGATAAAAGAAAAATTGCGAGAAAGAAAACGAAAGGGAGAAGAGAAAGATATGAAAAATATATATAGAGAAACATCCTCGGGGAAACGAGAACATTTAATGTGAAGGGACGTGAATGGTCGGGAATAAACGAATGAAAGAAACGTGTCGGGAATAGAATGGAGGAATAGACACTGTAATAAAGTCAGGTATGGAAAGATTTGAAATAAGTACAAATAAACAGTTGCGGCAGTTTAAAAATATCAATTCTCATGACATTCTCTCCTTCGCAGAGAAGACATGAGAAGAGGCAAGATGTAGGATCATAATATCGCCATTAAGCAATAATTCGCGAAGACAACGAATAATAACACCGCGAGTCGTCGCGAGAGGATTGAATGTAAATGGCCTTGGATGACGATAGAAAGATATGATATACGGCGAGAGTTAAGAAGTGTCGCAGTATGAGTATTTATGCGCTGCGACATTCGCAAGACATTCCGAAAATAAGGGGACGGCTTAGCTGTCATTCACTATGTACTACCCTATATAAAGGGATGGATGGATCTGTCGTAGAAGAGGTTCTTTTTGGATTGGGGAGTAAGTCATTAGGAGAGATAAAGAGAGAAACATTTGTAAGTTCTTAAGTGTAATCTCATTTTCCTGTGTAAAGATTCAAGAAAGTTATTAATAAACATTCATAATTGTTCTTCTATTATCTTTTGAATGGATTAGTTTAACAAAATATAGTGAGGGGTGTATTGTGGGATTTCCTGCAACTACAGATTCAACAAGTTTCTCTTCCACCAAGTGAATTTTTTTAAGAGCAACATCACGCTCTTTCTCTAACAATTTTGTTTGAGAGAGACTAGCAGCTTTTCTTCAAGACCACCATACTTGTCGAGAATTAAACATTGCTTTAGATTCAACACGTTTCTTTTAGGCAAAACAGTTCTCTTGAAGATTTTTCACATTCTAATTTCTTAGAATTTAGATCGTTTGTACGATCTTTAAGAAGATAATCACAGGTTTGGTAACCAATATAATATCCTTGAAAAACCTTCTTCAATTTCTTGTTCTCACAACAAAGAGGAGTCATAAAACCAAGAAAATCCGAAGTTCTCAGCTTTTCATTTTTCAAAGGCTCCAACAGTTTAGAGTATTCTAAGATATCCTCTTATACTTCTTCAAAATCTGAGTCATCATCATCGGAAATTTCATCTAACCTCTCTTGTAGACATAGTTTCAGTCGTCATCGGTTTCTAAATTATTAACAAGATTAACTTGTCTCGTAGAATCTCTAGAGATGATTTCTTCAGATATTGAATCGTAGATGCCATCATCAAGTGTTAATTCAAAACTCTTGATGTCTTGTTTTATGTTAACTGAATCATTCATTAGATTCAATTCTTATAGGTTAGATCGCACCAAACATAGATTGTTAGATCTTTTCGTGTTTGCCTGCTCTGATACCAATTGAAAAGGCGAGGGTACCCAAATATACCTCAAGCTAAAACTTTTCCTACCTATAAGTCCTTTCTCGAACGTGATTGTCTATGGAATGAGTCGAGACAATACAACTAATCGGTTCACACTTCGTGTGATCGTCTATGGATACGAGATCGAGACAATACAACAACGAAGTATGTTTACTTGATACAAAAGGTTGGACTTAACCAAACACAATAGGATTGCTTATCAAGTAAATAGGAATTAACATTTGTGTGATTTACTTTAATTATAATAAAACAATTATAATGCGAAAAATAAAAGTAAATGTCAAAGCAAGATTTTGTTAACGAGGAAACCGCAAATGCAGAAAACCCCGGGACCTTGTCCAGAATTGAATACTCTCGGGATTAAGGCGCTACACAAAATTACACCTAACTTCGTATAGTTGAGACCAAGTAACTAACCCTATAGTTCACTTAGTTCATTCGTATTCCCACGCCTCCGACTTGTGAATAAGTCACGTACTTGGAACAATTCCTTTGGTTCGTATTCCAAAATGTAAAGGAACAACAAATCTGTTTGGTATCAACTCTATTTAACCAAGTGATATGAGTCGGACAATGGCTCTTCTGTTTATCTTAACATAAACTCCTTCGTCGGGTCCTTAGATCTATCTTATGTTCAATCACCCAAAGGTAATCGTTTAAGATTAAGCCAATCAATACCTTTAATCACAAGGAAACGTATTGATGCCGATCTACTCAATTAATAAATCCAATCTACCTCAAGGATAAACCGATTATTAATTGGATCCTCTTTTTCCCAAAAAAGTATTGTGCACACCAAAGATTATAAAACCCAAGTCAGATCTTCAATATCTTCTTTGTCTTCAAATCTTCTTAAATCTTCAATAAAAACCTGCACACAATCACTTGAATCTATTGTGATCAATCACGCACAGAACGAAGTTTGTTAACAATGGATTCTCACAAGATCGTCTTTAGAACTAACAACAGTCTAAAGATACCTGTCGAAACTTTGAACTAGTTTGAGTGAATCTTATATCAGAAGAGAAGATTATCAAGAATAAACAAACTAGGTGCAATAGATTTCAACCACCGTTAGTCAATCAAATCAATCGAAAACAAAGATAAACCGCAATTATCTAGTTTCCCACCAACGGGTCGCGCTGGAGCTTCTCAACCAAAGAAGACTTTAAACTGAGCGGCCGTAAGAGATTTCGCCTAATTAGGTTACTCTCCTCTCCAAATAGGCGGATACACCAGTAACAACAACAAAAGAGTAAATCTGTTGTTACGAAGGATTAGTTTGCTAGAAAAGCAAACTTTGTGTATTTATAGACAAGGAAGTTTGGACACCAAGGAATTTCCAAAACCGAAAATATTCTCAAGATATTCATAAAAGCACAGATTCGGTTTTCATAATTCCTGGAAATGCTCTGTCCAAAAATAACGATCGAAATCTCTCAGAAAATCTAATTAGTAAATGCACATTACTAATTCTGTAATTTCCCTACAAAATGAAATTAATAACCTTAATTAAAAGATTCTTTACTTACTTATGTTTTGATCCTGGGATTCTCTTCCCTTAGACGTTAAGGAATATCTTTGAACAATTATAGAAATAAATATTCACAACACGTGTTCAAAGTTTGTCGACGTCTTAACTTTGTAAGTTCTCTTTCACACTTACAACCTTGAAACCGATTTGCCACACTTCCAAACAAGTTTAGAATTGGTTCATCTGACTTTCAAGACCTATGTGATTGATTAAACCAACATTCAATCACAATCATGGGTTTACGGTTCTACCAAAACAAGTTTCGGTTCTACCTCGATGTGAGTACTGTGCATAGTCACACTAGCTTCCCAAAAGTTCGGTTGACTAGGTACTAGGATCGGTTCCTCATATATATATGGTATCTAACTTATATGTGTTGCACATGTCCATAGGATCGGTTCCGCTTTCTGCTATACACCTTGCTGCATCCCATACAAGGATCGGTTCCCTTTGATGTACTGCACCCCTTACTAAGATCGGTTCCCTTTCCCTTACTAGTATCGATTCCCTTTCCTTACAAGGATCGGTTCCCTTTCCCTTACAAGGTCAGACATACAAAATCCGATCATACCACGGGTGATTACTTAAGATCGGTTTTACTAATAAAAGTTATACCAATACATAAGTCAGGCCTTTGTGAACAGTTCTACCAAGAAAATAACAAGTTGTGAGCGGTTATACTATATCATACATATTGGTTGTTCATAATATATGCAATGAATAACAAAACCAATAACACCTGGCAATTTTCTTTTCGGTTCACAAACAAGTTTATGAACTTACTTCCTTAGAACACATGTAAACATTGTTCCCTAGGATGAAATACTCACCTCATACCCATACATAATCACAATAGCATTCAAATGATTATGGCGATGTCTTATCTACAAAGTTTAATGGTTAAGCAATAAACCTCGTATTGTATTCCTTAATACTATGTCTATCTAGAGTTCAAATATGCTTGATGATTATGTTTTCAATATGCACGACTTGAAATATAAGTTAGGGAATGAAGCAGTTCAAGTCAAATATCACTAACCTCAAGTGGAAGGATGATTGTTGTCATTGTAGCTCCTTGCTTTTTCACATCTTCAAGTCTTCGCAATACTTGTAATGTCTGATATCCTAATACTTTCAAGCTAACCTATACGAAGTTTAACTCTAGTACATAATCAAGCGACTCTTAACATGAGTTTTGATTCACTAAAATATGACAACCAAACTTGACATACCAACGCTTGGTGGGTTCAACCGAGCCATGCTCTAACACTATTGCTAACACTATGAAGGTATCCCTTGTTGCTGCTCATCTTAAAAGAGATGTTAATGCATGGTTTCGATGGAAGAGAACTACAATTGTCAATCCAACATGGCCACAATTTTGTTCTCTGGTGTGTGAACGATTCTCTCCTGAGAAGTTTATTGATGCTAAAATGGCAATTAGCACAATTAAGCAAAAAGGTACTGTTAAAGATCATATTCCTGATTTTGAACGTCTTTTGAATTTTGTTGATTTTCCTGAATCCCATTTGATTAATCTGTTCATTCATTCTTTGAAACCTGAGATTGGTTCTGTGGTGAAGTTATTTGAACCAACAACTTTGGCTTCAGCTTTCAAGAAGGCACTCCATCAGGAAGAAGTTTTGTTGACATCCTCTAATGTTTTTCCTAGGCCTAACCAGTTTAAGTCACCTACTTCTCCTACCAACTCTCAGTTCAAGAGAAATCCTTTACCAGCTGGTGTTAAACGGCTTACTCGGGAAAAACAAAAAGAAAAACGGGATAAGGGCCTTTGCTTTAACTGTGACCAACTATATCAGCCTGGTCATTTATGTTTAAAGCCGAGACTATTACTATTGGATATTCCTCCAAATTCAGATGAAGTTAAAGAAGCACAAGATGATACAGGTCAAGAAGATGTTGAAGATATTACTCAAACTGTTCTTATAGAGCACAGTGTACCAACAATTTCTTTGAATTCGTTAATGGGTTCTTCTTTTCCTAGAACTATGCGTATTTTGGGTTACACTAAAGCTCGGCCTTTTTCAATATTGATTGACTCTTGGCTCAACCCAGAATTTTCTTTATCCTAAAATAGCTAAGCAGTGTGGGTATTCTACACAATCTGAAGAGGCTGCCTTACAAGTTATTGTTGGTGATGTTGCTCAAATACAGACTCGTGGATTTTGCCGTAATATACAAGTTAAACTTCCAAATTATTCTTTTTACACAGATTTTCATCTTCTTGATATCAGTGGTTATGATGTTGTCTTAGGAGTCTAATGGTTACGCACTTTGGGACCTATTACATGGGATTTTTCAAAGTTAATGATGAAGTTTCGAATCCAAGATCAAGATGTGGTTTTAATAGGGCATAATTCCTCTAGCATTATGCTTTTGGACACTAAGTCCATGCAGCATTTATTATCCAGAGAGACTTTTGCACTTTTCCTACAAATATCTGCATTAAATACTTTAATCAATGCTGCTACAATCATTCCACCTGAGTTGCATGAATCACTTTCTACATATGATGATGTTTTCAAGACTCCAACATCATTACCTCCTGAGAGACTACATGATCATCGTATCAATTTTCTTCCAGATTCTGCTCCTGTCAATGTCAGATCATATCGTTATCCACATTTTCAAAAACATGAAATTGAAAAGATAGTACATGAACTACACAACGCTGGCCTTATTCGACCTAGTTCTAGTCCTTATTCATCTCCCATATTGATGGTACGTAAGAAGGATGGTTCTTGGCGAATGTGTGTGGATTATAGAGCTCTGAATAAGATAACCATCAAAGATCGTTTTCCAATACCAATGGTGGATGAGTTATTGGATGAATTAAATGGTGCAACAGTTTTTACCAAACTGGATTTTCGATCTGCTTATCATCAACTACTTATGCATAAACCAGACATTCCCAAAACATCTTTTCGAACTCATGATGGCCATTATGAATTCTTGGTCATGCCATTTGGGCTCTCAAATGCTCCAGCCACTTTTCAAGGATTGATGAACCACATTTTTTGTCCTCATCTTCACAGGTTTGTGCTGGTATTTTTCGATGACATCTTAATTTACAGTAAAAACATATTTGAGCATATTCAACATTTGTCTTTGGTATTTGAATTATTGAGAACTCATCGGTTATTTGTCAAAGAGTCTAAATGCACCTTTGCACAAAACACAGTGAAGTATTTGGGTCACGTAATTTCTTCTGAAGGAGTCTCAGTTGATCATGATAAGATTCAAAGTATTCTTTCATGGCCTCTTCCTACTTCATTGAAATAATTGCGAGGTTTTCTGGGTCTAGCCGGCTATTATCGCAAATTTGTAAAGGATTTTGGTAAGCTTAGTGCACCTTTAACTCAACTACTGAAGAAGGATGCATTTATCTGGAATGATAATGCTACTATTGCATTCAAAGTGCTTCAACAAAGCTCTTACTACAACACCGGTTTAATACTTCCAGATTTTTGAAGGAATTCTCTCTTGAGTGTGATGCATCTAGTAATGGGTTAGTTCTTGTATTGATGCAGTCTGGTCGACCGATTGCTTATTATAGCAAACCCTTGACAGGAAAGAATTTAAATCTTTCAATATATGATAAAGAAATGCTTGCAATTGTATCTACAGTTCAAAATGGAGACCATGTCTACTAGGTCGACATTTCAAGATTGACAGATCATAGGAGTCTGAGATACTTTCTTGATAAAAAACTCTCTTCTATGGAGCAACATAAATGGTTATCCAAGCTATTGGGTTATGATTATGAGATTATTTTTCGAAAAGGCAAAGAAAATCTTGCAGCTGATGCTTTGTCACGCAACATTAGATCTTGCTTTAGCTTGACTGCACCAATTTTTTCTGGAGTCACTGAGATAATTCGTGAATGTGATCTGGATGCTGAGCTAAGTATATTAATTCAAAAACTCATTAATTCTCCTTCTTGCAAACTCAATTTTTCATACATTAATGGAGTCTTGCGCTACAAAGGAAGAATAGTTGTGGTACCTACTTCTTTATGGTGTACCAAAATTCTTGAGGAGTTTCATTCAAACCCTATAGGGGTCATTCGGGGTTTTTGAGAACTTTTAAACGTGTACAACATAACTTTTATTGGAAGGGTATGAAACAATCAATCAAAGATTTTATTGCTCAGTGCAATGTTTGTCAAAGAAATAAAACTGAAGCTATATCACCACCAGGATTATTGAGTCCACTTCCTATTCCTTCTGAAGTATGGATTGATATATCCATGGATTTGATTGATGTTTTCCTCCTTCTAATCGCAAGAACGCAATTTTGGTGGTTGTTGATCATTTAACCAAGTATGCACATTTTATACCTCTCACACACCCCTATTCTGCTAGTTCTATTGCGGAAGTGTTTGTACGTGAGATTGTTCAACTTCATGGGATGCCAAGAAGTATAGTCAGCGATCGAGATCCCATTTTTATGAGAAACTTTTGGGAAGCTTATTTTGACTTCAAAATAATACGATTATGTCGCGGTTCGCATATCATCCTCCAGTGATGGTCAAACTGAAGTCACAAATAGGACATTAGAATGTTATTTGAGGTGTTTTCTGGTATGAAGCCGAATGATTGGTCAAGATGGATACCATGGGCTGAATGGTGGTACAACACAAGTCATCATTCTGCCATTAATATGACTCCTTATCAAGCTCTTTACAGTCGTCCACCACCAACGATTTGGCTTATCTACCTAGTACAACTTCGATTGCATAATGTGGATGTAAATCTTAAAGCCAAAGACCATACACTCAAGTTATTAAAATCACATCTCCTTGATGCTCGGGCAAGAATGAAAGCATACACTGATGCTCATCGCACTGAACGAGAGTTCTCTATCGGTGATTGGAATTTTCTTCGTCTAAAACCTTATAGACAGCGCGCTGTTACTAACCAATCATTTTCTAAACTTTCTCCAAGATTTTATGGCCCTTTTCGTGTTCTTGAAAAGATAGGTTCGATGGCATATAGATTGGAGCTCCCAACAGAAAGTCGCATCCATCCGTATTTCATGTTTCTCAATTAAAATCAAATTGGGGAAGCTAACTCTGTTCAAATGATTCTACCATCTTGTTATTGATTATGATAAGTGGGAACCAAAAGCTGTTTTGGAGCGAAAGATGTTCAGGAAAGGTTCTTATGCTGGCAATAAATGGTTAGTCAAATGGATGGATCACCCCAATGATGTAGCTACATGGGAGGATGCAAATGAGTTGCTTCTTCGTTTTTCAGAATTTGAGGCTTGAGGACAAGCCGTTTTTCATCCAGGGAGGGATGTTGCGATGCCAACTCCAAGTTAGCTTAGTTACCTTAAATAGATTTTCTATTTTTAGCTTGCTTTAAATTCCTAGTTTAGTTTAAACTCTATCTTTAGTGTTCCTTGTTCCGCAAGTACGAGAAGATATAAATACTTCTCTCAAGCTGTGTAAAAGCTTAAAAATTAATACGAGAAAACTCTTCTTCAATCTCTTCTAGTCTTATCTTTCTTTTCTAAATCTTCTTAATCTCTTAATTCTTCTTCTTATCCTGGTTTTTAACTTATCTTAGTAACAATAACCGTGTGTTTTGGTCGAGAAACCTAACAATCTCAGCTTCCAAAAACAAGTCTCAATCTACCATCATTCATTCTCAAATCGACGGCAACACAACATATTTTTTCTCGACTTCTCGCTCAAAACTGATCCCAATCGCTGAACAATTGATACCCAAAACTCTAAAACGGTTCAACACAATTCCCTTCTCCACTCGGATTCAAACCTGTAGTGACCCTAAGCAATCACGCACAACCACGGCTAAAACCTGAGTAGCTAGGCTAAGTGGCACTGGTTCAGTCATTTTATCGAACAATTGATGTGCTTCTGGCAAACTGATGAGGATTAGAAATCTGCACAATTTGTAACTTTTCACAGCTCCTTCCTTGCAAACGTTGAATTCACACACAACCTACATCGTAATTCATTCAAGGTTTTAAACCACACATTAGCTTCATCCATACATTAGCTTCAATATCCATTCAACACCAAACAATGGCATTGTTCTTTTCATTTTCTTCGGTAAAAATACTTCAACCAAAACCCATCTCTCGGATTCATTACGTAACTCAAATATAATGATCATTCTCCTCCATCGATCAATGGCAGGTCTTCTTTTCTTTATTTCTTGCTCTTAACTCTGTCAAACACTCACAGACCCAAACTCTCATAAACTCGGACCACCTGACCTTCCCTGATTGTCTTAAACTCAACATCCATCGGCAGATAAGCCTTGAACCATGGCTTGCCGGTGTTGGGACTCTTAGCGTAGCTGCGGTCGAGCGTGTATAAACCGGGACGTGGTTTAGGAAATAGACTACGACCTAGTTATGTCTCGTATAAGTTGAAAAAAATGAGAACTGGTAGTCTTTATAATAGCAAATGGCTGCCATGAGTAGATGGAGTCGGGTGCTCCAAGTAAATTGTTATTTTAACACAATAGAGTATTGTATCCTCGTGACCTTGCATGCTTCGAGCAATCACATTCGAAATCCTCCAATCAATGCCAAAAGCCTCTATTTTTATTCTTTCATGTAGCACGACTCCAAAAATACCGCAAAATGAAAACAAAGCATAATATACAAAAAATACAAGAGAAATAATTAAGAAGAGCATAGGAAATCGACATTCAAAAGATGTATTTTAGGCTCCTATCAAATTCCCCACACTTAATCTTTGCTAGTCCTCGAGCAAACTAAACAAAACTAAAAATAGAACAACTCCATGTCGTCGAGGTTACGGTTACACTTAGCATGTATAACAAGCCTTTAAACCCCTAGGTGTCCCTAGTGGACGAGTTATAGTCTCGTGAGGGTTTACAAGAGATATACCCACAAAACCTATTCTTCCAACTTACAAAGAGTTCCAATCGCAAGCATCCAAAGAGCTATGAGGACATAGAGTTTCTCCATGCTAGTAATAAGAAGTTAGAATTACCAAAGAACATATTCTCATTCTTAAATGTTGAGTGAGAAATAACCACACCATAATGAGAGAACGCGTGTTTGAGAGCGATCAATAAGCATTTCGCCTCGACTTTTGCCTCACTAATAAGGATTTTATGATAATTGCACTCAAAAAGACAGCTTTTTTATGGGTCTCACATGTGTGCAGGTAGGAATGAAGAGAGAAATCCTACACACATTGAATGGTGTGAAGGAAACCTTCCGAATTATTTCTGGAAACTCCACTAAATCGTGGAAAATAAAAATATTTTTCTGATGATCTCTAAAAAAGGAAATCAACCATATGTGATAGGTGTCGTAAAACACCTAATTTTATATCTAGTATTTATGCTTTCTTTGCGATTTTTCTTGTAAATTATGTATCTTATGTTTGCTTTTGAGTGTTTAGGTACTCTGGAGTCGCACGGAGGAAAAGAAGCGGAAATCATTCAAATTGAGTCAAAAAGGCGTAATTGTCATTTCACGCTCAAGCTTTACTGGGAGCACACCGGAGGATAAAGGGGTGCTGTTCTGTTGCTAATGGGATGCCATTTGGTGGGTGAAAATATCTCAATCTGTACGGACAGACCTAAATTAAGGTCGAGTTGTTTCTCAGACAACTTCATTTTCTCTCGTCCCTCATTAAACCATCTTCTCTGAGTTGGAGGCGCTACTACTGTCAAATTGAGAGAGGAATTGTAGGAGATGATGGTTCAGAGATCTCAGGTGAAGAATCATGGTAGAATTTGAGGTTGATGTTGCCGTTGGATAGTGACAACCAATTGAGAAGATGATGCTACTAATTGAGAGAATGGGTTTGTGGTGTAGGTGAAGGAATTCAGAGCTAATTCAAGGTGATACGATGACTTTCATGGGTTTAGAGAGATGGGTTATGTTTGAATTAAGCATCAGCATGGCTGGTTTTGTTTGGATTTGAACAGAGACAAAAGATGATTGCTGCTGTAAATGGAATCTGAGGAGAAATTAGGGTTTGAGAATGGAAGAATTTGAGTACCAAAATGAAGAAATCATGGTAAGAACTAAGATGGGTTTGCTGCGATTTATTGATGCTGGTGATTGTCATGGGTATGAGATGTTTGTTGGCTTAGGGTTTATGTTGTTGGCAAGCAGTGATGGTCTCTGGTGGAGATTAAGGTGAGCAAGATGCTGAGATGGGTGTTGCCCACTTGAATATTCAACAGCTATAGATGGTGAAATTGGTGGATATCTGTGAAGATTGAGGTGGTTTCAATCTGCGTTGGAGCTACGGGATGAATTCGGAGTGCATTGCTGGGTGGAAAATGCTTGTTCTCGTTAGAGTGGCGAGAAGTAACTGAGATGGATGAATACGGTGGCTCTGCAGTGGTTGTAAGAGCAGTATTAGTGTTGTGTATTGTTTTGGTGGTAATGGAATTGCAGGTGCCGGTGCGGTGATAAACACTTGAGGGAATCGAAGTGTGAGTCCGGTGATTTCGGAGAAGTTGTGTGTGTTTGGCTGCAGTCAGATGGCGAGAATGATAATGGAGTTGTTGTTGGTTTGCGGATGCAAAAGATGTTCAAGATGGAATGGACTTCTTTGTGGGTTGCTATGAAGTGCGGTGGTAAAAAGGCTTGCAGGCTGAACTAGTGTAGGATTTGGAGTCTTTGTGATGGTCTTGGTATGGCAAGAGTGTGATGTTGGTGGTAATGATAAGTTGCAGGTCTGGATTGTAGATTGGAACTAGTATTGAAGGCAATGAACAAAGCTATATTACTGTGGCTGTGCTTTGGCGATTTTGCAGCCGAGATTGAGCTGAATCTCGGACTATTTTACGGGGATTTCGGTGGGATGATTGTTATAGACTGAATCGGTTTGGTTTGGAGGTAATCTCGCAAGTTGTTGAGATGAACTTCTGCTGTAGAACATGTGTTGTTATGGGTTTATGTGGTTGAAGATTTCAGGCAGAGAAAGGAAGGAGAGGTGGCATGAATTGGTAATGGATTGAATTAGTGAATGAATGGGTCAGTGCAGGGAAAGAGAGTTGCGTGTGTCCGTTGGCTGTGACCTGAGAAGAATTGAAGCACTGGTGGTGATTCTATTGAACGCAGAAAAGAGTTGATGTTGTGCAATTGCAGGTTGAACTGATGATGTTGTCGATACAATGTGGCTTGGATGCGAAATGGGTTTGGTGCTGGTTTTTAAGCGAGTTGTGTTGATTGCGGTTGGAGCTAGTGATTGCGGCTCGGATGGTTACGATTGATTCGGTGGGAAAGTCTTTGGTCTTTGGTGCATGAGAAATTGCAATTTGACGCAATGAATGCAAGGAAGGTTTCTTTGCTAATGCAATGATGGTTCCGATTAATGCAGGTGGTATGACTAAGATGGAGAAGATGGAATTCTATGGATGTAACAGATATTTAATCTAAAAGAGGCGAAGAAGGTGGTTTAGTATTGCTGCAGCTTGCAGGATGAAGTAGGGCCATCATGGCTGGCAGTGAAGCAGTGAAGCGGGTGCAGCACAACATAAAGCCTGTGCAAGACTACAAATGGCCTAGGCCAAGGTGACTCAGGTCTGACTCGTTCCTGACTCAGCCCCTACTCAGACCCTGACTCGGATGCCGTTAGTGACCGTTAGTCATCCGTCAGTTTTAACGGTTGACTGTTAGTTTGACCCCGGCTATCTGAGCTGTTTCCCGGTCACCTGAGGCAATTTTCCGGTGACTCTTCCGGCCGATTTCCGGCCACAATACCAGTTTTCCGGCGACCTCTTTTGGGACATATTTTCACATGGGTATTCTTCACATATGGGCTTGGTGGACCACTTGGACTTTTGGTCGGTTGTCAATCCGTCAAATATAATTTCACTTTCTCAATCAACTAGTTATAAAAATAGTATGCGATAAGAAAGAGTTCGTATCCATGAGAGAGGCTTTCGTTGTTATAAAATTTCAGTTTCTAAAGTAACCTGTATGTTTGTTGTATCTAAGCAAATAAAAATAATTGAAAGCAAAGTAAATAATTCGAGAAATCAATAAGGAGAAGATATTGGTCACGGGATAGTATCATTCACAAACATGTATTTTCATCAATGATTAGAATTGGTATTTAATCTCGTATTTATTAAAAGTCCTAGGATATCTTGATCGCAAGTATAACCCGTTAATTCCACTGTTTTCATCACAACCACATTAAAAGATGCATATGTGAATTCTTCGTAGAAAGCAACCTAAAGTGTAAAAGCACAATTAAGTTTAACTCCCTAAAAGCATTAAGATTTATGGAATAAGACTCATCAATGTAAACGAATGTAAAATCACTAAACGTTTTAACAAAAGTTATGATTCACTTGTGACTAGTAGGATATATCACTACAAGCACTAACCACAATTATGCTACTTAGAATCGTGGATAAACAACTTTTTCGTATTGAAAACCCTAATATAGCTCTAGAGATGAACACAAATCGGATTGATTCCGGACTCAACCTAACAAGTTTTCAAATCTTATAACACTATTAATTGTGAATCACAAACAATAATTACCGAGACAAAACTAATTCATTGAATCAAAAGCATGTTGAGAAATCAACTTTTATCCCATAACCAATAAGGTGTTTAGCTACTCATAGCTATGGAGTTCATCATAATCAATATTCAATAAAATAATGAAGAAGAAGAACAAAACCAAACCCTAGAAGCGTAAACAAAACGGCTCTCCCAAAATTCCAAGAATAAGATATCTCATAAGTTGTAGAAGACCTTCCCTTTATAGCTTTTCTCCAACTTCTAAAATTAGGTCTAGTCTTCAAAGTCCATTAGATGAAAATCCACCAAGCCCAAAAGAAGGAGAAACCCGTGTAGAAAATATGACCCAAAAACGGTCGCCGGAAGTACGGTATTGTGGCCGGAAATCGCCCGAAAGTCGCAAAATCCTGGTGACTGGCAAAGTCCGCCCGATCATAGGTCAACGGGTCGTGTCGGTCGGGTCAACTCTGAGTCGGATCGGGTCAACTCTGAGTTGGATCGGGTCAGGACCGAGTCAGGGAGAATCATACTCTAAGTCAGACCTGAGTCAGAGTGAGTCAGGGCTGATTCTGGTGAGCTAGCGGTTGTCGGCCAAAGCCATTTTGCCAGGCCAACTTGCCGGGCTCGATCTCTGCAAAGGCAATCATTGCACTTGAGCCAAGATGGTCATAACTCCCCGCACCATCCGAGCAACTCCACTCCCCACTTCACATCAACGGCGAGCTCGGCTCCCTTGCACAATCCGGTCCATATTGCAACAGCAACATAATCCATACACTTCACCGCACACATTGTAGTTTCTTCACTCCATCCCCGCAACTTCTCAAGCTATAATAATCCAGCTACGCCATTACATCACATCCACTAACCTCACCAAGCTCACAAAGACTAGCTTCATTGCTCCGGCTCACCCACCCGCACCTGTTTGACTCCCTCTCAAGCTCCATTTGCTCTCCCAGCTACAACAGCTCTGCAACACCCTAGCCTGACTACCCCCAACAGCACAACAACTCAGGCAAACCTGCATTTTTAATCCACCAGTTCTCAAGTATGTACCTTTCTGGCACTTATTGTTATATCGCCTCCAACCCATCCCGTGCCGCATTGCCATCAAGAAGATAACTCAACTCATCTCAAGTTCATACCTGCCACACTTGAGCTTCACTATATCCCGTAAGATCCAAGCCATGCCCGTACTTTGGCCCAAAGAATTACCACCAAGTTCAGACCAACACTAACTTAGCCTTCTTTGCTCCACATTCCATCACTTCATCCTCTTGGCTCCAATATCTAACAACCACACATCCATGGCGTCAAGCACCAACACCATTTATGTCATCAACTCAGTTCTAGCCTGTAATCTTAGTCCATGGCTTCATTATAAACAAAAATGGCACCAGCTCCACAACCTGCAATGTCTCAAATCCCAAAAACTTCTAACCTGCACTGCAGCTCCATCAAAACCACCCAGGCTAAGCCAACAGCGCAATCTCCCACTGATTCACCACTACAAACCCTAAACCTCCATTTCTATCTTCATTCGACTTCATTGCAGCACATCATTGTCAAATCCATTTCTCAATTCTTAACAGCAGCCTCGATTTACTCTCTTGGTTCTATCTTAACCAAATTCAATCCAATTCGAAACCAACAGGAACCCATCTTCAATTGTGGAAAATCGCCATCTGATTCATCACCAACACAGAAACCCCAACTCATTCTTCTTCTTCCCTGAATCCATCTTCCTCTTGCGAGTTCATCACCGGAACCCATTAACACCATCCTCTCAATCGAGCCTGTAATCTCATACATTCATTCACAGCTCCATAGTCCAGCCCCTGTATTCTCATGCCACAGTTTCAGTTGCACTACCAGTGCCTTCACTTCCCATTTTCGTCATCTCTGCCTTGTAATCCATTCACAGCAGCACCACATTAAACTCAATTCAAGCAGACCCATAACATCAGATTCATGAATCCCTATCATTTAATTACAAACCCTAGAACATTTCTCCCTGAATCTGCTCTTCAACATTTTCATCGAAATCAGGCAATCTCACGTTCAAATCATCACCACTGAAACCCATCGATACTACCATCTTCAGCTTAAGATCATTTCAAGAAAACCCTAATTTAATCTTCATCGACCATCAAAGACCCTCCATCTCCGGGTTGTTGAACACCAACAGAAGAAAATCCTTCCTCGACTCACACCATTACACTCAAATCCTTCCTTGACAGTGTCCACCAGATCCACCATAATACAGTATAACTTCTTTAATATAATACTCGATAATATAATATTCTCGCTAAAATAATAGCGTCGAGCGCCTCTTTAATACATTTTAAAATTTTAACTTGCCAAATAATATATAAAATAATAACGGGAACCATTGGAAATGAAATGAAAAAGCCTCTACATATTCTTCAGAAAAACAAATTTCTTTGATTAAATTAAGTTTCCCTACGAAAGAGGAAAAAAAAATTGTTAATCGTCTTGTCCAGCATTGGTAATGATAGAGGGCCTTTTTGATTCTTGGTCAACCAAGGTTGTACTTGTAATCATTCTTCCTAATCTCCTAATAAGATATTCTTCTTCTTGCCTCAGATTCTTCATCCACCTCTACATATTTACTTTGATTAGTTTAGTATTGGATACGTAGGTACTAATCCTTGATTAATAAGATTTAATTTGAATTTTTGATTAAATTAATCGTCGTATGTATTTTGGTAATTTGTTGTAGATCTCGGATAGGGAGTCTCCAAAAGGAAAAAAATTGTTCGCCTTCCACAACTGTCTGTCCTGTTCCAAGAAGCTTAACTAGGGACGGTCTGAACGGTAAATGACGGACGTATTCTGACTTTTCTAACCCCCGTTCAACACAAACCGATCTGGTCTTATCCAAATGGTTCGCCAGTGACCTACCAAACCGGTCCATCTACCAAATGAATCGATCCGATTGTTTTTTTGGGCCACGGACGTGTGCGACTAAATTTGAGGTATGTAACATTATTACATTAAATACCTACTTGGGCTTGTATTGAGGTAAGGTATGTAACATTAAATACCTACTTGGCCTTGTATATTTGTTTTGGGCTTGTATATTTGTTTTGGAAACATGCCTAGCTAGTTAGTTGTGTTTTGTTTGTTTTTGTAAAATAAGTGCGCGGATCATACAAACGGTCAACGTAAACTATGACTATTGATCTAGACCATTAGGAATTTGGTTTTATTGTTATTTTGTTCTCTTGAATATGATATTGGCTATAATTAAATGATGTCTTTTGTTCAATTGGTTGTACCAACTCTATTTCAATGTATTCATTTGGGGTTTAAAGAACTTAAGCACCATTATTGTGTACTTGATATTTTTCTCCCAAAATTTGAATGTTCCTTGACATGTATCCACTCGCTCAACTATTAATATGTGTTTCAAAACATACGTTCAAATAAAATCACATGTATTCCAATTTTTGTGGAAGAACTCACAAAAGATTATATGAGTCGAAAATTTTCATTTTCTACTTCATCCATAATACGAAACAAACCGTTATATGTTGAAGTATGACAACAAGAGAATTAATTATTTTTAATAATATATTCAACCTAAAGTAAATGGTTGACATGTAGTGAGATTCTCTTGGCCTATTGAGATAAAGAAATTTCTCAAATTACGCTAAATGTAGCAAAAATAAAATGGAAAGAACCCCAAAGTAATGAGGGTTAGACGTATCAACTCATATAAGGCATGTGTAAAGGGATATATATATATTTTTATTTTTATTTTCCCCAGCAGTAATGACACCAAAGCATGTGTATCAATTGAATATGGGATAAAGCTAAAAATGTAATTTTAGCTTCCATCATAAATGCAAGAGTTGGAAATGCACCTAGTTATAGGTGTTTGTATATACAATGTAATGTATATGTGTATCATTAGTAACAACCAATTTTCACATCAACTTTAATGGCAACAAGAACTTTGCCCGGCCAATTGACTATCTTAAAGAGCTCAACATTGCTCATTTTTTTCAAGATAGAACAAAGACGCCGCAAAATCTCTAGATGTACCAAGAGATAATCACACCTTGTTAAATTCCCAAGCAACCCGTGCAAATGGATATTATGTGGAACATCAAAATGATGAGAATGTAATTGATTGCATCTTTTATAGTCACTAAAGTATTTGGAAGGAAACATACTTTAGAGAGACTAATGAGTCAATTTAGTGAAATGTAAATCACTATAGTATTAATTTGGATTATTGAATCCATATTGATTCCAATGATGAAATGTTGAAATTGACTCACACAGGCTTTGAGGCATAACCATAAAGCAACTTTGGTTGTGACATGATGATCGTTTTGAAAGGACTCATGCAATCATCACTTTATTTGAGTGAACAAAAATGGGAACAATATTGACAAAATGCGAAGTAATGACATATCTCTCAATAAGTGTTTTTCTAAAGTACTAGATGCACAACCCCTCCTCCGTTACATTATTCTTTTAAGTAAGAGAGCATATCACTCATTTTTACAAAGTCTTCAGTAAAATAGGATCGAGACCATCCTAAGATGCAATGGTAAAAATTTCATAATACAAAGAAAACAAGGTGAACTTTAGAAAAATATTCATGCAGAATGCGGACCATTAAAGTGACTGATGGATCTGGTGAATGTTTTGACTTTTTGGACTAGTTATAGTTCCTAAGAAATTTGCGTTTGAAAACTACTAGCACATACCACACAATGCAAAGTGCAAAGGCTAACCACCCTTGTTAATGCTAGAGAATTTATATCAAAAGGACTTGATGAATATTGCATGTTTAATAAGATCAATATAGAACATCTTATACCCAATGGTCTCAGGAGGCTACCATCAAAGGTTACAGATGGTGTCTAAGGAATAGGTTATGCGTACCAACCTACCTTTTTATTGCTTTGGGATATGCAATATTACGCGCATCTTTACTTAATTTTTGTAGAACCCATATTAGTCAACCTTTTCTACGTACGGTTGGTAACTGAATTTAAGCTTCGACGTTTGTGTTATTACGTATTTTTGGTTGCACTATATATATGTGCCATTACGAGTCCACATCGTACTATGATGGGTCACGAAAATGATTAAGTAATTTTGTTGAATATTTACTCTCAACAATTATCAAGTATTTTAAAACCTTTATGCGGAGATCTCTACCGCTAGATTTGCGGTTTGTCAAAGGTGAGATGGTCTTCCCGTCGTTAGGGAGATAAGAAAAGTATTTTCTAAGGGAACGACATGAATTGTCGTGATGTGTTCCCACTGTGTCACATATTGATTCTTGTACTCCACAAATATAAATGTGAAGTGACAAAGAATAATCAATTTTCAGAATGTACGCCGATGTCGCTAAAGTGACAAGATCACACATACCAGCTGCAAATATTCCTGCAAGGTTAGAAATCCTGTATGGGTACACCATAGACTAAAGGTGTTGCAACTACACTTGGTGGAAGTGTAGTTGAGGTCGTGGGCTCCATAAAGGAAGATGGAGAGACCACCGGAGTTCGATCAAAGCTCACCTAGAAAGGAAGTAGATGAGTAAGGCACAACCTAATTTGTATCATTAATGAAAGCATCTCATTTGATTGTCTCTGACTATGTCCATGAATCAATACTGGAGGACGCTCCAAGTTTTAAAATGATTCTAGAGAACAATGAAATCTGACGGATTATGAGAATGCACATGAGTCAACTAAGTATCATGTGTGCACAATGATGATATAATCCATAAATAGTTGCTCCAAGTAGAGCACAATGAGATCGAACCATGCTTTATTTTGATTAATTTCAAATAAATAGCATATTTGGCCTACGCAATCCGTAGAACTTAGTTCTTTGGCAAATATACGGGTATTTGGTGTGGTAGTGCTAACCAACCAAGTGTAAAGCCTATTGGACACACATAATTAATTTGTCATAAAGCATAATGAGAAGAAAGTAGTCTTAAAGTACAAAGACTCGCCTTGTGGCGTGAGGTTTCTCACAAAGCTCTGGAATTGTTCTCTTGTAATGAACGTTATAGAGTTCCGCTACTTAGTTAGCTTGGTAATTTCAAAAGGACTTGAAATGCAAAAGATATGTATGTGGTTGTTACGTATCTCTGAAAGAATCAAGAGATAGAATATATTTACAAAAGTACTTGATAGACTTTTGTTACCCAAATCAAATGACTCCTAAAACCACAGAGTGCGTTTACAGTTAGATAGTAACGCTCCTTATAGATTCAAGCAATCGTGTGGATGTGGTATACCCGTCTAAGTGGCTATTTAATTTGGAGGGGATAAACAAGTAAGTTATTTTTCCTTGCATATTCATAAGAAAGTTCCTGATTTGGAATTGTAGCTATTTATGTTGATGGTACAGACATGATTTTTACTCTTGATGTAATAAGAGACCTTGAAAGCTATTTAAAATCCGAATTTGAGATGAAAAATCTAGGGAAAGCTCGATCGAATACCGAGCTTGTGGTATATTATTCCACCAGTTTGCATATGTCTAAAGTTGTCAAAGCAATTTAACAAAGACATGCATCCCGATAGCACTCCATGATTAGTCGAGGTTCAAATGAAAGTAAGTAACCATTTCGGCCCAAAAGGAATATGACGAAGATGTGTTGGAGATGAAATTCCAATATCTAAGTACAATAGACGCATTGTTGTACTTAGTATAATAATGTACTTTCGATTAAATTTTACATCCTCAGGAACTTGTTAGCTAGATATAGCTCCGCGCCAACGCAACGTCATTGGAATGGTATAGTGAATGTAATCATGTACTTAAAAGTAACCATTGACATAAATTTATTTTATCCCCTACAAAGACAATAAAAGGAATGCTAATGAAAGTGCAATCCAAAAAGTTGTTGATTATGAAGGAACAATAATCTCTTCCCAACGAAAGTAATCGAGGAGATATGGTAGATTATTTTCTAGGTTATTACTGATATTCGGTTTAAAAATACATGACTAAAGGAACTGTCGGGAATAACTAAAAGTAATCGGGAGATGCCGACATCGGGAGGATCCAAGGATATGATGTCGACATAATTTACTTAAAATTGAAGTTGTGTTGTACTCTTTTTCCCTTCGATCGAGAATAGTTTTTTCCCAAAGGTTTTGTTACTCGACAAGGTTTTTAGCGAGACAATACTAAAAAGCATCAAGTATGTTCAGCGTTGAAGACATAAACATCGTGTTGATATTGAAAATATCTCAATCAAAGAAATGAAACACGATAGTCATTAAGCAACGTAATTTCCTCTAATCAACTATCTTATAAATATCAAGTCACCAAAGTAAAGTGTGATAAACCCCTTCTGACTGCATTAGACTAACGAAAATTGTCTGACATCAGGGGGAGCATCTAATAGTATGTTGCACTATTTTCCTTCACCGAGGTTGTTTTTTTTTCCTACATGGGTTTTATAACTCGGCAAAGGTTTTTAATGAGACAACAACAAATACCGGGAATGTAATTTCCTAACTAAGGCTATTGTCTTTCCCACGAGGATTTTCTACCGTAAGAGTTGTGATGCAACTAGTCAACTTCAACGGAGAAAAGTGATCATCTGCAGTGGATCACCTTTTACTTGCATCTGTCACGTTGCAAACTCTTTTCCCTTCGTCAAGGTTTTATCCCGTTTTGGGTTTTCCGTGTCAAGGTTTTAATGAGGCAACATATTCGAGTCTAACTATGTTCTACATTTGTGTAATATTGTACTCTTTTTCTTTAGTTGGGGTTTTTGTCCCTTTGGGTTTCCCCGAGTTTTAACCCAGGCAATTAACTTAGACTCATCGATCTTTGAAGATCGTGTGCATGTGATGAACTACATGTAAAGTACGAGACAACATGTGAAGCACATGTGAAGAGTTGAAGCAGGTTTTTATCCACCGGTTTTCCTTGT